>VWZZ01000299.1:85788-127764 GCA_013399095.1 Psophia crepitans | reverse complement strand
ACCCCTGGGGAACACCACTCACAACCAGTCGCCAGTTGGATTTCACTCCATTCACCACCACTCTCTGGGCCCGCCCATCCAAACAGTTTTCAACCCAGTGAAGAGTGTACCTGTCCAGGCCATGAGCTGCCAGCTTCTGCAGAAGAATGCTGTGGGAGACCATGTCAAAGGCTTTGCTGAAGTCTAGGTAGACTACATCAGCAGCCTTTTCCTCATCCACCAGGCGGGTCACCTGGTCATAGAAAGAGATGAGGTTAGTCAGGCAGGACTTGCTTTTCATAAACCCATGCTGGCTGGGCCTGATCCCCTGGTTGTCACAGACATGGCATGTGATTGTCCTCAAGACGACTTGCTCCATGACCTTCCCTGGCACCGGGGTCAGGCTGACAGGCCTGTAGTTCCCCGGATCCTCCTTACAACCCTTCTTATGGATGGGTGTCACATTAGTAAGTCTCCAGTCATCTGGGACCTCTGCGGTTGACCATGACCACTGATAGATGATGTAGAGCGGCTCAGCAGTCACATCTGCCAGCTCCCTCAGCACCCTCAGGTGGATCCCATCTGACCCTGTGGACTTGTGACCATGTTCCATGACTGACCTTTTTTTCTATTGGAATGAATCAGGAATGTGGACAGAGAGGCAGCCACAGTATGATTCAAAAGCTAGGGCTGTGAGGCATACCATGCACACATCTGCCCTGTGGTTTTGATATAATGCAGGGAACATGAGTATAAGGGCCAGAACTGCGAGGTCTAAATTAGCACTGATTGACCACTGATTCACCTTGAGTGAAGTCATGTCCACGCTTCCTAGTGATTTTGGACCTTAAGGAAATTGTGAGAGGATGAAAAGTTACCCCAGAAACTTTATTTCCCTTCAAAGTTATATTTAATAATATATAAATGGGGCAGAGTTCCAGTGCAGAAATCCATTCTTGATATTGTCACATTAGCATCTACTGGTCCAGCCTTATTATTTATCATTCTGTCTGTCGTCATTTAGCCTAGTGCATCCTTCACTGAATCTCTACTCACTGATTCTCACCTAGGTATCTCCTCAAAATGTGCCACAGCATTTAGATACATTTGTAGGTGCTAAATTATTATTTGATTTTTTTGTCTCTGAAGCTAGCTGGTGGCCATAGGAGTTTTTGACTGCTCCTTTGATTCTCTCATCCCTGAAAAAGTAAGAGATACTGAGTGCTTCCTTTGACTCTAAAAACATCTCCAAGCAAAAAATTGAACTAGGAATCCATTTTCAACAATACATGTTGTATATAGCTTGCTAGAAAAAGCAATTTTCTATTTTCTATCCAGAAACAAAATGTAAATGTTGAGGTATATCTAACAGAGTAACACAAAGGAGAGGGAAGTTAGAACTCAAGATGTCAAAAGGGAAGAGATCTCTCAATGCATAACCAGTGAGATCCTGTTCTTCTGACACCAAAATGAATGGTGCTTAGTTAAATTCTGCTGGCTGTGTCTGGTTATTCAGGTGAAACCCAATGGTCTGGTTTCACTCTGTATTGTTCAAAATCTGTGATCCATCCAGATGTTGAAGTTCCTTGTTCTGGCAGAATTAGGTCTAGTGATAATATTAGCGGGGCTATTTTCTACTGCTTTGTTGAATGATGAAAGGGTCACCAACCTTTGTCATGGAATAGGACAAAAGTTCAAACCTCTTCCCTCTTCCAGAATGGAAAAGCACTGGGAAAGTAAGAAATTAAAATCCTGTAATTAAGCTCCTGGGAAGAACTGAGCTACCAAATTAATTAATGACAATTGTGACTGATGGACCTGGAAGTTTGCAGAATTATTTATGACTATAAATCATACTGGATGTTCTTCCTCATATTAATATTTCATTTTCATTTGAATTTTTAAAAAATAAATTTACAGACAAGTAAATTTAAAAACAATTCCAAGAGAGATCCTTTAAAAAGGTCTCTTAAATATTTGATTGAACTATTACATTGATAAAGAGATGATTGGGGAAAGGATTTAATAGTATTATTAAATAATAAATCTTTTTCAGAAATACGTTCCCTGACACTAATAATGATTATTGCCTTTTTCATTTGATTTTTATGTTACTTCTCAAAGTGAAGAAATACTATATACATCTTTTCATTGTTAATACTTACATTAAAGAGCCTTTAGTGGCTTAATAGGCAGTTTAGTTCTCCTTTCCCTTCTTTTGCCAAAGGAAATACTTGGAATTTTTTTCTTCTTTTGCTTCTTCTTCTTCTTCATAGAGATGACCTGTTTTTGCTGTTGTGCACTTCTCTAAGTTAAATTGCACATTAGAAAACTGATTCTTTTAGCTTGCAAGAGCACATGACAGAAGCCACCAGAAAAACTATTTTTTTCACAGTCTGAGACTGCACATAGAGAAGATCAGTAGACGTATTAACAAGCAGCATTAGTTTTCCCCTTTATAAAATCTGGAGCTATCTGTAAGGACTTAATTGCTGACAGTAAATAAAAGATAAGGGGAGTATCAAGTTTTATGCAAACTGCTTCACTTCGGTCATGTCTGTAAGATAGCTTTGTTCTGAGAATTACTATCTGTGCCTCAGCTCACGGGTAGCCAAAAAGATCTTTCATTGCTAGAGCTGTTCACAAAATATACTCTAATGTGCCAAATTCTGTCTGCTCTTCAAGATTGCAGAACATGTAATATCAGCTAACGCACATCATCTTCCAAAATTCCTCAGTTACATATTCATCTTGTGAACGGTGAGACTTTCCGAAGCTTAGAGATGAAATGTTTTTGTGATCTGCTATTTCCTTCATTCGGTTAGCCAGCGGAAGAATAACCTGGTTAGACTGTAGGCAAAAATAATAAAACAAGCAAACAAAATTACGCTCACAGTAGAAGCTGTGGAAGTCATCAGTTCAACGCATGCTAACCATAGCGGGGTTTGCAGTCTGTCTGCGTGTGTGTGATTAAGAGAATATGTAGGTGTTTGGAACATTGAGAAGATAAAGTGAGCCAGTCAAATTTTCCAGTTATGATTCTGAAAAAGGTAGGTTGGGAGTCATTTTTTTATTTTTTTTCCGTTTGTACATCTGACCAAATTAAGGATCTTCTGCTTTCAGTATGTTTTCCATAAGTCTCGTCTGACTCATATCCTCTCATCTGATAAGTGACACAATCCTGGTTAGTAGGTCTCTTATAACACGGGCTCGAATCTTAAAGCGAGTGCTGTGTGGCAAAACAGTTACATTTCTTCTTGCCCTCATCTCTCGTTAGTCATAAAAGTTAGATTCAAGTATGCCAAAGACACAGTCTTTGTGATCACAATAATATGTCCCTGCTTTGTTATTTCTTTATATTAATTCAGGTTTTTTATTTAAGGTTGATCTTATGCTTTTACTTTCTTAATTTTTAAATACGTCCTTAGTCTGCATATTGTGCAGTGTGCTGGAGCTACAGCTAAAATGCTACACAGCCATCCATCAGGTGTTCCACGGATGGGAGTTCATGTCACTAGTTATCCGTGCGCAAGGGCAGAGGTGCAACGCCAAGCAAATACAATTCTCTGCCTCCTGGAGCAGCCTGGTTCTGCAGGAGTACCACCAGTTCCATCAGCGTGCAGCCCAAGGCCATAAACCCCCCCAGGACCTATCTGCCCCCAGGAAACACGCAGGAACTGGTGTTTTCCCAGTTGAGTACAAAAGATGGGAGACTGTCAGAGCCAGGGGAGGGGAACCTAGAGTTTCCCTCTCTCCTCGGTGTCAGTAGCGTTAACTGGGAAGGTGCTGGGCTGTCTGCTCCTGTGTTTCAGTCCCTCGACCACTGCCATGCTGTGCATGAGTCCACACAGCAATTTGTATTACACTGTGTACAAAAACAGGCTTCATCTAGTTTATCTAGTGTAAGCAGGACACAAACACTGTAGTGAAGGTCTAGAGTATTCAGCAGCACCTGGTAACACCCACGACTGTCTTGGCAGCTGTCACTCTTGTCTGCACTGTTAAGAAGACAAGAGCTGGAGCTCAAGCTGGATAGGTTATGCCATTTGATTACACCTGCAGAAGCTGTAGTGATACCTCTGTAAACATATACACAGTATGAACATATACATGCATGGGTAGGCGCCCTTGTTCATTTTCACTAGCCAGAAAAACAATATGCCCTTGTCTTATTCATGTACGAGGGGAAATAGATGTTTAAATATCATTAAGTTTATGATCTGGAGAGCTTAGCAGGTTATATTCTGTGATTTTGGAGACTGGACTTTTCTGGGGAACCTGTATTCACCAAAATGTGTGAGGTACTTTGTAGGGCAAAAGACGTGGTGTGTTTTCAGCTGCTGCATTAGAGCTGCTGTTTTCACTGTTTCTTGATGGCAACTCAGAGTGCCAAACTCTTTGGATCTGATAACACTAACTGAGAGATTGAATAAGGCAGCTAGGTAGGAAATGAAGTTATAAATATTTGCAAGGTACATATTTGTGAGTAAGAGCAATGCTGACTGCTTTGGAAGCAGAGTAGGCAATACACACACAATGAAGCATTCTGTTTTCTTAATGGAGCGTTGCACATACAGAAATCAAATGACCCATCCCCACTTTACTATTTTTGTACCAATCAGTCCTGGTCGCTTATATTTTCACTGCATTTTGAGAAACAGAATGAAACAAAACAATCTGATTGCTGTTAAGCAGGTCATGCCTTCATCTCCCTGTCTGCCAGAACATCAGTATTATTCTGATGCTCCACTCAGACCTGTGTGATCAAAATATTTAGTAGCATCAGAATGTATGTCTCAAATGTAAGTAATGCTTGTGTCTGGAAGAGTCCCAAAAAGCATACTAAATGCCCATGTTTTCATAAACAGACATTTCGTATTTGGAAAATGTGAAAACGTGGCTGGATTTTGTAGAAAGGAAAATAGTGACAGTACCTGTCAAAACCAGAAAACTCCTGCTATAGGCAAGTCGAAGCTGCTATAATTTTTTACCTCTTCCTACCTTCTTCTGAGTGGGTGAAAAAGTCTTTTTTTTTTCCTTTCCTTCTTTCTCTTTTACCTGATCTTCTGACTGGTGCTTTTCCCACCCAGAGAGCCGTCCCTTTGCAGCAGCAATTAGCAGCTAGCCCTGACTGCCTTTGGATTTAGTGGAATTTTTCAGGCACTAATAGTGATTTCCAAAACCTCAGGTATTCTGAGCAGGAAATGATAAGGAAAGTATGTGAGAAGAGAAAAGTATTTGAGAAGGTGATCATAAATCTGACTGGGGTCTGGATTCTCTTAAGTATTGGTAGGTATGTTGCTATCTACCTCTTGAATCTATCTTCTTCCTTTCAGGTCAGCCCTTGGGATGCACCCTTTCGGGGCTGTCTCTGAACATAAACATGAGGGTTATCCACACTGCTCACTATTTCCTCCACTTCATAACTGTGATCACATATTATTCCAACTTCTGTTGTGGCATAAGCCGATGGTGATAGCATGGATGTTATTTGTTAACAATCATAGAATCATATAGAATCATAGAATAGTTTGGGTTGGAAGGAAACTTTAACGATCACCTAGTCCAACCCCCCTGCATGGGCAGAGACACCCTCCACTAGACCAGGGTGCCCAAAGCCCCATCCAACCTGGCCTTGAACACTGCCAGGGAGGGGGCCTCCACAGCTTCTCTGGGCAACCCGTTCCAGTGCCTCACCACCCTCACAGGGAAGAATTTCTTCCTTATATCTAATTTGAACATATATGTTGTTTTATCAATAGTATTAAAAAGAAGTGCCACATAAAGGACATCCCTACTGCTGGCTGCTGGATGACTGGGACTGTCTTGCACACACACTGGAGCAATGTGAGCTAAGCATGGCCTGGCTCCTGGCACCCACCAGGAATGGAGGAAAAGCTGACAACTGTCAGCCACATACACAGCACAGAAAAATCAGATCACTTTTTACAGAAACAAATGCTATTCTGAGCAGTCTTTTCCTGCTTTCTGACCTCCTCCCTGTCCGCAGATCGGTGGTAACAGGCGTCTTGCAACACACTAAATACAAACCTGTTGTTTATATTTGGTGCCACCCAGGTGATATCTTTTTCCTAGCTGATGCTGTAATTCTTCAGAGGGTGAGGGAATTCCAGAACAACACCCAGAGTAAAGCTAAATGCAAACTGCACTCGGGCTGTCCCCATTGCCAGCAGCGCTCTGCGGTCTGCTCGTAAGCCGGAATGTAAGGTTTGGTCTCTGTGGCCTGTGTACTGTTCCGCTTGGCAGAGGAGTGAGCTGCAGCACTGGCCAAGCTGGCTTTGTTGCATTTGTGGGCTTGTCTATGCGCTAACAACATTGATAGTGTCAACATGCCTTTAAGAATCGTGTTTGCTAACTTGTTCTGGCTCTGAAACGACAGATTATAAAATACTGTAGCATTTTCATAACTTTGTATTTCCTCATTCAGCAATAAAGCAGGTATAGTGCTAATATTTTAAATACACACCACCCTCACAGGGAAGAACTAGAGCAGTGTTGAAGAAAACTTGGTTAATTGTCAAAACTAGACTATTTTTTGTAAGCTAGGTATAGTTACAGTACTTTTGTTCACTCATTCCAGAATGCAAAAAATAGCAGGCCAAAGAGGAATGCAGGTAGGGGAAATGTATATTTATCAATTGCAAGAGTCTGTGGGAAAAGGTGCTATTGATTTGCAAGATATTATTAATATTTAATTATTATCTCTGAATAGTGTCAAGATATAATCAATTTAGGCCTCTTTTGATAGTTCTTGTCTCTATGTTTTCACAGGACAATAACATCTACATACCTACTTCCGTTACCTTGACCTTGACTGTTTATTACATATATAATGACAACAGCGTAGTAAAACAGTCTTCAGCCAGAAAGGTAGGAAAACGTTCTGCAAATTTAAGCACACAGAGTAACACTGAAATTAGTTATCTTATTTTTTTTTTCCATTATCAAACTAAAGCAGGACTCTAGGAAGGATTCATAATACACTAGTTTTTGTTGTTGGTTTAAAGTTTCAAGCGTTGTATATTTATGCGAGCACATTTCATGTGCTTTGCTTTACAGCAATTGGACATATATGTCACAAAACATAGCAAGTGTCCTGATCAGTTTTGTGAATCAATAGCATGAATTAAACCAGAGGATAATGTTACTTGTATAAAGCAAAAAAAGTTCTTAAGGCTAGTGAGTTAAATGCAGGTTTCAGGAGTGTTGAAAACAGCCAATTCCTTTTCCTTATTCTTTCTGATTAATATCCTAGAGTTTTGGTATGATTTATGAATACAAAAAAAAAACAACCCCAAACCAAACCAAACCAAAAAACAAAAGGGAAATTACATTCATTTATTGTTGGTTTTTTTGTTTGTTTGTTTGTTTGCTTAAACACCTAGTCAATTTTAAGTAATTAGTTGTTTAAGTGTCACCTGCAGTCAACGTGCTGGAGGGAAAGGATGCCCTCCTCCATCCAGAGGGACCTTGACAGGCTTGAGAGGTGGGCCTATGTGTATCTAATGAAATTCAGCAAGGCCAAATGCAAGGTCCTACACATGGGTTGGGGCGATCCAACCACAGCTACAGGCTGGGAAGAGAATGGATTGAGACCAGCCCTGAAGAGAAGGACNGGGCGATCCAACCACAGCTACAGGCTGGGAAGAGAACGGATTGAGACCAGCCCTGAAAAGAAGGACATTGGGGTGTTGGTTGATGAAAAGCTGAACATGAGCCAGCAATGTGTGCTAGTAGCCCAGAAAACCAACCGTGTCCTGGGCTGCATCAAAACCAGAGTGGCCAGCAGGTTGAGAGAGGGGATTCTACCTCTCTACTCCACTCTCGCACAAGTAACGTGTCCAGTTCTGGGTCCTGTGACACAGGAAGGACATGAAGCTGCTGGAGCGAGTCCAGAGGAGGGCCGCAAAGATGACCAGAGGGCTGGAGCACCTCTCCTATGAGGACAGGCTGAGAGACTTGGGGCTGATACAGCCTGGAGAAGAGAAGGCGCTAGGGAGACCTTATAGCAGCCTTCCAATACCTAAAGGGGCCTACCGGAAAGCTGGAGAGGGACTGTTTACAAGGTCATGTAGTGACAAGACAAGGGGGAATGGGTTTAAACTAAAAGAGGGGAGATTTAGCTTAGATATTAGGAAGAAATTCTTCTCTGTGAGGGTGGTGAGGCACTGGAACAGGTTGCCCAGAGAAGCTGTGGATGCCCCATCCCTGGAAGTGTTCAAGGCCAGGTTGGATGGGGCTTTGGGCAACCTGGTCTAGTGTAGGGTGTCTCTGCCCATGGCAGGGGGGTTGGAACTAGATGTTCTTTGAGGTCCCTTCCAACCCAAACTATTCTGTGATTCTAAATCATTCCTTTCTGTGGTGGAATGAGTATTCCGAAGTTGTTCTTTCATACTAATGTAGTTTGGAACCCTCCAATATGCAGTATCAGTATTTTAATAAATCGAAAAGAAGTTACAGTTTGTACTTCTCTACAGTACTCTGAAGAGAGTCTACAGACACTTCACATACAAGTCTAAAAAACTCCATTCCTGCTCTACGTTGTTACCAGAAGTCGTCAGTAAAACAGCTAGGACAGTGTTTGGGCAGAGGTGCTGGTGGTACATGGGAGCTAGGTGAACCACAGGCCGGATGCATCCGAGAGGCATCCTAGTCTTATAGGAAGGGACCTGGTGGTGGGGACCAGGCTACTGCAGAGAGGGAAGTGCAATGTCTGGCTCTCATTTGCTATTTAACTGACCCTAAGTAAGTGCGGAGATCTAGAGCTTGTCCCCTAGCAAACAGGGACCTGGCTGACAGTGTGGCAGTTTACGTGGCAGGGCACGTGCAGAGGGTCTGGCATACTGCTTGGGCTGCTGTTCACTGATGGAGCTTTCAGTTTCCTCAGCAGTCAGGGCACTACTTCTACATCTTGTTAGTCTTCTGGGAACAACTTCTGGGAACTTTGGAGAAGTTCTGGCACAGTTCTATGAACTTTGGGGTATTCAAGGGAGGCCACTGAAATGGTGGGGCTGGAGCACCTGCCCCATGAGGAGATACTGGGGGAGCAGGGCTTGGTCAGCCTGGAGCAGAGATGGCTTTGGGGACACCTAACAGCAGCCTGACAGTACCAAAGAAGAGATTACCAAGAAGACAGAGTCAGCTTATTTACTCAGATGCACAGTGGGGGAACAAGAGACAACCTTCTTATTGCAGACAGGTGGGCATAAAAGAAACCTTCCATAAGCATACTTAAGCACAGGAATGGGTTGCCCAATGAGGTTGTGCAGTTTGCAATCTCAAACGTTTTCAAGACCTCACTAGCAAAAGCCCTGAGCTACCTGGTTTGAATACAGTGTTAAACCACCTTTGCACAGGAGGTTGGACGAGAGGCCTCCTAAGAGTCTTTCCAACCTGAATTACCTTATGGTCCTAAGACTAAGTCTGTTCTGAAATCTCACTAATACTGGTACAGTTTTTCATGTACGTGTGGACATAGTCATATTTCAAATGAGACCACAAACCACACCTAGTGTCTTCCAGGACTAAGATCAGGGGGGAAAATTAGTAATAGGAAAAAACCGTAGTGGCTTTGCAGCTGAAAGTGGCAGTAGGTTCAAAAGGATGAAGCTGACAAAAGATTTATTTTCCATTCAGAACAAGATAATTTTAGGCACACAGGTGCTCAAGTAATATATAATGGAAATCTGAATAAAAGTAGGCTGCAGAGCCAGAACACCATGGAACTGGCTCAGACCATATCCTGTTACCCAGACTGCAGAGGGACATTTGCAAGCTCAGCCCTGCATCATTTGGAAAGAATTTCTATTTCCCTCTCACAGAGCTGGAGCTATTGTCACACACGGGTAATGTGCTCTCTGAGGCAATTACTGTGTTCCTGAGGCACTGAACGAGGTCTCAGGGACCTAGTGCAATATTAAGTAAATATAAACAACATTGCTAGACCGTGCCATCCTTGTATCATCTCAGCATGTTTGGATCGATGGCTACTATTATAGTGAGTAGTAAACCACAAAGAATGTTGTAGAAGTGTACAAATACGCCTCACAATCACGTAAACTGCATTGGTTGGATTTTCTTTTGGTGTCAAGTAACGTAATCTACGGACTTCTTGCAGTGAGCCCAGTCTGCAGTCACAGCTTGGCCTTGGGTTTCCACATACTCGTCCCATGCCTTGTCCAGCTCTCTCCAAAGCTCTCTCTAGCCACATTTCTAACATCTGTATGTCGTCCCTATGACCTCCCCACTTGGGCACTTGATGGATAATCCTCCTTCTTTTTCCAGGTCACTTCTCAAAACTAGCTTTTTCCATGATGCCTTTTCACAAACCAAGGATCATTAATATACTTGGAAGAAACTACATGCATTGTTTGAATACTATGCCTTTGATCTGTGGAGCCTGTGCTTTAGCAGTCTTCTGTGAACCTAAGCACACTAACACGTTGACAGCATTCAGTAAATAATTCAGGTGGAAAGCTTCCAATTAATTATTTTACTCAGTGAAAAATCAGCCTTGAATTACTATCAATTTGGTTTTGGTTAGGAAAAAATAGACCGCATATTAGTAATTTTCTGACATCAGATGATATTAATTTACTCTAGCCTCTAAATGTCATACTTAACAATGGCCTTGTATTTATTTAAGCATATATGTGAAGGACTGCACTCTATGTGCTTATGGAAGGATTAAGATAGGAAATTTTTAGTGTGCAAAAGGAACCTTTATGTTTTATGTTGCATTCTGATTAGAAAGACTATTTAAGTTGCTTGTGAAGTTACTCAAATTCATTTGTTACACAAAAGTTATCTTGAAAGAGTGTAAACAAGACATAAAAAACTGAACAAAGCAATTTCTGGGTTTTTTCTTGTTTGTAGTATAAAAGGAGTACATGTGAAATTGCCCTTAGATTACAAGTGGACATTTTATTTACTAATATGTAATTAATGTTAGTGATAAAATTACAGTGTTTTTTTCACTTATGAAAATGAATAATCTTCATCAAGCATGATTCAAATGCAAATTTCCTACTACTATGTAATCTGCTGGCATACTATCTTGTACTAAAGAATCCTGCTTGTCTAACCTTGGTTTAATTGTGCTCTGTGCATAAGCAATGACCTCACTTGGGTCATGAATTGCTGAATCAATGGAGCAAAAAGTACCATGCTTGACCTTGCCATTAATGGCAAAGCCTTAAAGAGTGCTGTATTATGTTCTTTTATGTAATATGTATGACATTATTAGGCAGCTTTCATTTATAAAAAAAGAATTAAAATAAATACCAGTGACATTCTAGGTACTGCCCTTTCTATACTACTGAACTGCTAATAGAGTTGTATGTAATGGAAAGAATTAATTTTTTTTAAATGTGGAATTAATGGATTTTTAAATTTAATTTCATTCCAGTCTGGGAAAAAACCTGTCAGATATATAAAGTGTACATAAATGAAATTGCTGAAATGTTGAAGAAAAACTAGCTAATGATTTTAGCTTAATGAAAATGGATACATTTGACGAAATTGGATCGTATTGCTTTGGCATTATGTTATAGATAAAATAAAACTTTAAATAAAATAAATCTTTAAATATTTTTAAATAAATTTAAACCTGAACAACACCTTACCTCTTTTCCAAAATGTTGTGGTTTACTTCAGCAAAATTTTCAGCATAAATTACAGATTAAATTAACACAGTTAGTTGGATGGAATTAAAATTTCTAAAGGAATGCTTTTCCACTGCCAGTTCTTCCATCACCTTTAACGATGAAGCCTGATCTGATTAGATGGTCCAGAAATTTCAAGGGGCATTTAATTACTTAGGAAACAAATCATTAAAAAAAAAGTAGTAAAATCAGAAAATGTATTCTTGCCCTTCAGATTCACAAAACATGATCTGGAAGTGCACACATAGATACAATGGGTTTGGGAAAGACAGATAAGCAGAAAGATATTTCATTCATTCTGAAAAAAATAAACTTTTTCATCTGTTTTTGGTGCATTTTAGTCCAGTTACTAATCCCAGGTCTAGGGGTAGTAGAAAGCGAATGAAGTCTGCTCAGTTTCTTTCTCTTAATAAAATCTCATAATAAAATGCTGACATATCAGTCATTCGCAGTCCCATGATCTCATCGCAGTTACAGAGACGTGGTGGGATAACTCCCATGACTGGAATGCTGCCATGGATGGCTACATACTTTTTAGGAAAGGCCGGCCATCAAGGTGAGGTAGTGGAGTTGCCCTTTATGTGAGAGAGGAACTGGAATGTATTGAGCTCTGCCTACGTTTGGATGAAGAATGCGTTGAGAGCTTATGGGTAAGAATAAAGGGGCAGGCTAATATGAGTGACGCTGTGGTGAGTGTTTACTACAGGCCACCTGATCAGGAAGAGGAAGTTGATGAGGCCTTCTATAGACAGCTGGAAGTAGCCTCATGATCACAGGCCCTGGTTCTCATGGGAGACGTCAACCACCCTGATATGTGCTGGAAAGGCAACACAGCTGGGCATGCACAGTCCAGGAGGTTCCTGCAGAGCATTGATGACAACCTTTTGACACAAGTGCTGGAGGAGCTCACGAGGAGGTGAGTGCTGCTGCTGGACCTTGTACAAAGAAGTATTGGTTGGCGATGTGAAGACTGGGGACAGCCTTGGCTGCAGTGACCATGAAGCGGTGAAGTTCAAGATGCTGCGTGAAAGGAGGAGGATAATAAGTAGGATTACAACCCTGGACTTTAGGAGAGCTAATTTTGGCCTCTTCAAAGACCTGCTTGGGAGAATCCCATGCGTTAGGGCTCTAGAATGTAACAGGGTCCAAGAGAGCTGGTCAGTATTCAAGTACTACTTCCTCCAAGCCAAGATCGGTGCATCCCAAAGAATAGGAAAACAGGCAAGGGAGGCAGGAGACCTGCATGGATGAGAAAGGACCTGGAAAAACTCAAAGGGAAGAATGAAGTTTACAGAATGTGGAAAAAGGGACTGGACACTTGGGAGGAATATAGGGATGTAGTCAGAGAATGTAGGAATGCAACAAGGAAGGCTAAGGCCCACTTGGAATTTAATCTGAGAACATTTGCTTTGTATAACCTGACGCTGAGAGCACATCACGTGCCTTAGGATACGGCATGAGAGCCTACTGAGGTGTCTGATGTGTTTGGATAAGGCTGGAGAACTTTGTAGGGGCAGACAGTGCCAAATCTGGAGCGTTCAGGTCTGTGCTATTGATAGGGAACAGATGTCAGAGCGAACTGCCCCTAAACCCCCCCTAGATTTTGCACGCTAGGGAGCTAGGGGTTCACCCTAAAAGAGACCCCACAGTGTGCATGGTCAGCAGATCCCACTCCAGAAAACAGCATGGGAGTTAAGTTATTGATGCTGTACCTGCACCTGATATCCATCCTGCATCATGCTGTGGCATATTTTGCTTCATTTACCAGAGTCGGATGGAGGGCTGAAAGTAATAAAACAAAATGTGTTGTTATTGGTTTAAATTTATCTGCTTACTGCAAATTGTGTTTGTTATTTTGGTTTTGGATGACTCAGCAGAATATTTGGGAGCTGTGAGGACATTCAGGCTGATGTGACAGTGACAAAACTGACAGGAAGACACACTGTGTAAGCATGCTCTTTCCTATCAATATGCAGCTGGTCAAAATTAATTCCCCTCATGAGTGTGAGCAGAGATGTTTTTCTTTGACAGGACACAGAATGAAACTGTATGTTCTTTTGCTCTTCCACGTTGTATGTCAAGGAAGGCTATGTCAAGTGACCCCCAAAATGGATACGTAATTGAGCAGCTTCCGAGACCTTCTCTGATTCCTATGCTGAAATGTAGTAGGGAAAGTAGATTTAGAGACTTTCAGTCATTGAGGGAATTCAAGAAGATCTCTTTTTCCCCCTGAAAGAGTTTGGTCTGTAGGCACAGTCTTCCAGAGGTATATCAAAGAGCAAAAGGTCTCAGCACTGGGCAGCTCATGGGCTTCCTCTGTGTCATGACTTAAACAACAACTTCTAATCTTTGCCTCCTTATCATGTGGTTGTTTCTAGTACCAATCCGCCCTGCTGATTTTATCAGCTGAAGTAGTTACGTTAAAATATTTGGACCAAAAATGGTAATAAAGTAGCTCTGACTATTTTTCAGGATTTTTAGCCAGAATGAGATGCCATGTTCTTTTATCTTTGTACCCCTGCAGGACTTGGATGGCATTCTGTGTTGAGCAGCCCATCTGAGAGAAGGTGCCGTCTCAGAATAACATTTTTGTGCCACGCCAAGAGAATGCATAGTTCTCAGCAAATTAAAACTACTGAGCCGAAAATGGACTGCTGAGAGGCAAGAAAAAAGAAAGGTTTTCTTTCCCCATTATTATTACAGAATATTAGCTCTTACAAAGGGTTCTTTGTAAGCGTAATACTCCCAGCCTCTCTCTATTCCATCTTATCACTTTAGAAGAGTGGAAATGAGTAGAATTTTTCTCCAGTAGTTATGGAGAACGGTTCTATTTTGAGGTTTTTTACTGTGTTGTAGAGGTCATGCTGGCATTTCTAAGAGCTACTTCAGACTTCTCCAAAAATTTTTCATTATGTTGTTTTTCTACTGGGGACTATAATTCTTTAAGCTAAAACCAGGCTGACATTAGCACTCAAGAAATAAAATCATGGGCACAAAATTTGTATTCTTATGGTAGCTCCTCGAACAGCAGAGTGCTCCACTGTTATCATATGAAATGTCATTTAAAAAAAGTTTACTGTTAGTCAGTTCAGCCTCTGCAAATATAGCTGTCTTTGCTATAATTTTCTTGTGAAGTTCTTGTTAGGTTTATTGTAATTATCACTAACTACTTGCATCACTAAAACAGAAATGATTGGTAATGGCATTTTTACACTGAGCTGTACATAGCAATTGGACAATCATGCTGTGTAGATGGAACATTAAATTCACTGGAAACTGTTTCTTTTCAAAATGAGTTCAGAAATGAAACTTCAGTAATTGCTAAAAGCATCATTAAAAATTTAGAGACAGTCTGGAACCCTAACATTATTTTCTACCAAAAGACCAAGTCATTTTCTCTCACCTTTAGCCTCTCTTTTTATCTAAGAGAATCTGCTAATTCATCTGTTCTGCCAGGTAAGTAGAAAGTTAATGCTTCAGGACTGGACAGAATTGAGGAACACTGTGTAGGTTGCAGTTGCTGGTATATATTTCAATAGGACCAGAACACAGGAGCAGAGGGACTTTTCCAGGTCATCCAGTCATCACAAGCACTTGATGATCACAAGCTGATAGGTCATACAATTTAGTGCTATTGATATACACATCAAATTCCCTCTTTGCCTTAGTTATACTTGTATTAAAAACTTTTCCAACATCTCATTTATAGCTTCTCCATGTTTATCTAGCAATTGCTAGCAGTGATAGCAAATGTACATCAATCCAGCTGTAGTTCTATTCTTAATATACACACTATATGTAAGCTATATATAGATATACACTTGTAGTATATCATTATCTTTCAGGAACTTATCTAGTGTCCTCTTCAATGTTAACTTTAATGATCTGCTGTACCTTCAGACCTAAGTTGCACAGGCCTATTACTCCTTGTGTAAAGAGCTAGTTCCGTTCATTTTGAATGGGTATGCTTCTCGCTTCATTTGATGCCTCTCTTATTCTTGTATGGCAAGAAGAAGTCGACTGGTGAATCTCTGTCCCTCCTCCATGATGCTCATCATTTAATAGACAGCCATGTCCTGGGCTGCATCAAAATCAGAGTGGCCAGCAGGTCGAGGGAGCTGATTCTGCTCCTCTACTCCGCTCTTGTGAGACCCCACCTGCAGTGCTGCGTCCAGCTCTGGAATCCTCAGTATGGGAAAGACATGGAGCTGCTGGAGCAAGTCCAGAGGAGGGCCACAAAGCTGATCAGAGGGCTGGAGCACCTCTCCTATGAGGACAGGCTGAGGGAGTTGGGCTTATTCAGCCTGGAAAAGAAAAGGTTCCATGGAGGCCTAACTGCTGTCTACTGGTACCTAAAGGCAGCCTACAGAAAAGATATACAAGAGCAGGGAGCGATAGGACAAGGTGTAATGGGTTTAAACTGAAAGAGGGGAGATCTAGATTCGATATGAGGAACAAATTCTTTACTGTGAGGGTGGTGAGGCACTGGAACAGGTTGCCCGGAGAAGTTGTGGCTGCCCCCTCCCTGGAAGTGTTCAAGGCCAGGTTGGATGGGGCTTTGGGCAACCTGGTCTAGTGGAGGGTGTCCCTGCCCATGGCAGGGGGGGTGGAGGGGTGGAACTAGATGACCTTTGAGGTCCCTTCCAACCCTAACTATTCCATGATTGTATGATTCTATCTATCATACACCTCTCTTCTTACATCATATTTTTCTCAGTTTTAGTAATTCCTTTGATGGAACTGGAGGATCACTTCACTGAAACAGCTGTGGTAATGGTTATGCAGTCATATTTTCTATACTGCTCATTTTTTTCCCCTTGTTAGCCTGACAAAAACTTTGAGTGCTGACTTTCTTCATTCCAGGTTCCTTTCTGCTTCTTCCCACCTTCTGATAATTTCAGTATTTGTGTTTCTATATTCTGTTTTATTCTCTTCATAAAAAGAAAGCAAACAGTCAATGCTATATATGGGTTTTTTTTTTACCACCAGTTAGACCTGGAATTACCAATAAATCAAAATGAAACCAAACCATAAAACTCAGAATCCAAACAACCATTCTCATATGCCCACCTCCATTCCAAAATATCAGTCCATTCCTCTGTACTTGCCCTATAATCATCAGAAGATAGAAGGAATAGTAGGCCAACAAAATCAGAAGTTTTTAAACACAAAAGAAAACCAACTCCATAGCTATTGCCATGCCACGTCCCATTTCCAAAACTGCCATTTAGCTAAACCAATATAAGGAAAAGAAGGGAAGATCCATTCTGAGAGGTTTTGTGACCCAAACCTGCCCTTAGATTCAGAAGTGTAATTTTGATGTCAGGGAATAGGATCTCCCATTTGTGAACTAGAAATCAGCATTAAGAATCATTATGAGAGAGTGCTTAAAAATGGAGTGTAACTGAGGGAAAGACCTGGTTTTTTATTTGCCCTTTGTTATTTCAGCACTGAATCCAAGTTCTTGAGCAAGTGAGCCCCTTGGAAGAGCCAGCAGTTGATGAGCCTGGAGCTGAGTTGCAGGCCCCACATTTTGGGGCCATTTCCTGTGGCTTTCGCAGAAGCTACATTCTGGTTCTGCATTAGACGTGCAACCTGGCATTGCCTGAACTCTAGCCTACTCTGCAGAGGCTAAATAAAGAACCTGGAAAACATCGGGTGATTCAGCATTGGTTTCCACAGACCCGTTTACACTTCAGTTTCAGCGGCTGGTGGGTGGGTTTAATACGTGGTTATAAAAGTCACATCCTGGCCTGAGACTTTCCTTTGGCACGCGTACTGCGGCAGAGCTGCTGCAGCACTGTATCACTGAGAATGTCCTTGACCTCTGGGATTTACGGCACACTGAAGTGTGCTTTTTTATCTCATTTGATTAGCCTTTTCAGATAATGTCTCTATTTTCCCCCCCTTTTCTTAGAAAGGAGAATTTAGTGTGGTAATTTAAGTACTGCATCTGTAAACTCTGTGTTACAAGAACAAGTAGGCATTGCCAAGGGGCAATGACAGAGAATCAGAAAAGAAATTCTGTGGCAAAGAAAAACAATAGCATAGACAAAGCTATGTATTTTTTTCTTTTTATTTGTACCTCTTCCAAAAAAAATTCCTTAGTCCCGTGACACAATACTTACTCCCATGGCTTTAGGGAAGCAGTGCATATCTCAGCGATGAACCACTACAGTTTTTAGTAAAAATGATGTTATGGACCCATGATGTTGTTATTGCTAATAGATTATGATTAACAATGATAATAATAATGCTAGTAATAATTATCAAGAGATTTTGCCCTGTGAAACCATTAAATGACACAGAACCTAAATCGGGATGTTTTTTATTGCTTATGCCTTTAGAGGAGTTTTGTTATTGCCTGAGCACTGAACTGTTTGGTGTTTGGCCCTGGAGAAGAATTCCCCGTCCAGAAGAAAACTAACTCTGTGTTCAGTGTCAGGAGAAGACAGAGTTGACTCAAAGAGGCTCTCAAAACACTCTCACACTGAAGAGTCTGCTATGGTTGACTTTGCCGGGTGTAAATCTACCATATATAAAATACACTAATACTAATCTTGGCTACTTCTTCATATTAGAATAAACCAACAAAACAGGCACTTGAATGCACTTGGGGTAAAATGACACGTGGGACAGAATATATGATATGAAATAAATAGTCATAATAATAAGAAAATCTAATGACATTACAGTTTTCTTATGTCTGTTTTCAATTTCTTCTTTATTTTTCATATTAATGTTTGTGATAAAATAACATTTTATCACGATTAAATTGTGCTCTGTTAATTTCATCTTCTTGCCATGGTGATGGTGAAAGAACCATTTTGTCCAAAAGAGGATCTACTCAAGTTAATAATGTTTGGGCAGAAAGAATTAATATATGACTACTTTCCTCTAAAATAATCATTAAATTTAATTGGAGTGAGTAAATCATCAACTCTTGTTTCGAATGAGTTTGTCTTTTAAACCTGCCAGGATTAACACCTGTAAGAACAGCTGGCAGCTCCTGTGACAACTGATTACATTCAGTATATCGAATAATTGTAATAATATCCAAATAATGAGTGGATTTTGGGGCAAAGTCTCTTCTGGACTTGTAGAGTATTCAACAAGGAAGTTGTCTTTTAGCGTCTAGCCAGGCTGTGTGTCTATCAGGACTGCAGTATGGTTCCAGCTTTATGCAGCGGGATGATAGTGATCCTTCACTGGATCCTTAATTGGGTAGCCTAGCTATATAAAGTATTGATTGCTGCTTATGTGACTTCCAGCATTTTATGTGTGTACTGCAGGCTGCTGAAGTCTTAGCCAAATTAAATTACTTTTCTGCCCAGCTGTCCTTATCCAAGTGAGAAATCTGGGGTTTTGCCATTCCCTTTTTGTGACAAAAAGCTATGAACTGGATCTGAATCTCTTCTGAAACATTCGACTGAATAAAATAAAACATCACTGGCATGTTCCAGCAGTCTGCAGTGGCAGCATTTACTACATCATCCACTGAGAATCATAATCCAGAATCTAAACATTCATCAAAAACATACATCAGTAGTGCAGCTGATCTTCTAGATATGAAGCCCATATATACTAATGATTATTTTTGTTCTACATGACAGCCTGTAGCAAAACCACTGAGATGTATAAATGGTCATTCTTAACAAGTCACTAATGCTTATCTTTTTTCTGTGTATTTTTGCAGAAAACAGAATATTCCTCTGTGATTTCTTGGTGCAGATGCAAACACAGGGATGAGGTTTTTTGCTTCAGATGATTCCTAGCTAAAAGTGGAAAAGTAGTTCAAATATGAGGACAGTGATATTTCCAGGTAAAAGAATAGCAGCATAAAGAGAGTATGTATGTGAAAAAATATTTTCTTTTTCATTGGAAGTTTAAATACTGTACACTTTGTGCTTCAGGGTTAATGGGAGATGTTCAACAACTGTGGACACAAATGGTAGAGTATATGCTTGGTGGAAGAGATAGGAATCAGTGCTTCTGAAGGCATGGTCTTTCTGGAAATGCCTTCCTTCTTTGCTGCAGAGACTGCTTTCCATGCTGTGCTCCCTGTTTTCTGCCAGCCCTGAAACAATGTGGAGGATTCAATTAAAAATATTTTACAAGGGCATCTAGAATTAAAAAGAAAAAAAATGGATAGTTCTGTTCTTCCCAGGACTGAGTCAAGATAAAGGGACAGGGAAAATCTGCTGCTTAATTATTGTCTATCAATCTATACAAGAGTAAAGTCTATCCTCAAAGACATTTTAATTTCAAATTCCAATTACTGAGATTCTAAGGCTGTCAGACAAATTTGAGTCAGGATTGGAAACCAAAAACAAGGTCTTTTTTTTCTTTTAATTAGTCAAGAAGAAATTGATAACAAACTGTTTATGTGTATTTCCTATAGGCAATACATTCTGAACTCCCAGATAATACTACAAAATAACAATACTTGGATGATGATGTTCAAATCTATGTATTAGTACACTTTCTGGAGACATATTTCTGCTACAAATCTGGCTGAATACCATCACCAGTAACCTTACAACATTCAACCATACTACTAGACACACTAATTTTCGTTTGCACAATTACTGAAATTTAATAATCCAATCAACAGCCATAGGCCAAAAGTACAGCCTGTCTGTCTCTTTCGATGTAGAACTGCAGCTTTGGCAGCTGAAAGTTGTTCAGACCATCAGTCTTAGAATTTCTCTCCTTAGCTATTTCTCAGACATTTAATTGCCTGTATTCTGAAATTAGATGACAAGTACAGGTTCCCTTTTCCTTTTCCTTCCTCCTCATCACAGGCCCATATTCATGTCTGAGTACTACCAAGGTTATTCTCTTTTAAAAAAATTTTCGCCCTTAAAGAGCTTTAAAGTATTTTCACTCATGTTTTGTTACCTGCAGCTGGTTTGTGGGATGAGTTCACTCTCTCTCACAGTCTGCTGAGTTCAAAGAGTTAAATAATTCAGAAGTCGATTTATTTTTTCTTATTTTCCTGTCCATCAGAAGACTCCTCTTAGATTCAGCCAGTATGATTGCTGCTGTCCGATGTTTTTAGAGATTTATTTTAGACCTACCGTCTCTCTCTTCTTTGGTAGCATTTCCCAAGCCCAGAAAATGTAAAATTAGGATGATTCATAAAAGTTTAAAAGTATTTTTAGAAGGGAATTTCATAGAAGTCACTAGTATTTGCTAAAGTTTGTAGAAGGCAGACAATAAAGACAGGTTCACTGACTGGTAGGGGTTGGAAGGGACCTCTAGAGATCATTTAATCAAACCCCTCTGCCAAAGCAGGATCCCCTAGAGCATGTAGCACAGGATCGTGTCTGGTCAGGTTTTGAATCTCTCCAGAGAAGGAGACTCCACAGCCTCTCTGGGCAGCCTGTTCCTGTGCTCGGTCACCCTCAGAGTGAAGAAGTTTTTCCTCATATTGAGATGGAACTTCCTGTGTTCCACTTTGTGCCTGTTGCCCCTTGTCCTGTCACTGGTCACCACTGAGAAGAGTTTGGCCCCTTCCTCTAGACACCCACCCTTCAGATATTTATAAGCATTGATCAGATCCCCTCTCAGTCTTCTCTTCTCCAGGCTAAACAGACCCAGCTCTCTCAGCCTTTCTTCATACCAAAGATGCTCCAGCCCCCTAATCATCCTCATAGCCCTCTGCTGGACTCTCCCCAGTATTTCCTTGTCTTTCTTGAACTGGGGAGCCCAGAACTGGACGCAATACTCTGGCTGTGGCCTCACCAGGGCAGAGTAGACGGGAAGGATAACCTCCCTTGATCTGCTGGCTATACTCTTCTTGTTGCACCCCAAGATACCATGGGCCTTCTTGGCAATGAGGGCCTGAAAGAGCTCAGTTTACAAGTTTATAAGCAAAGAATTTCAGAAAAGCCTGGAAACCTTCTGGTTTTAATTTTATATATCAACTGTCCAAATGCAATGCCTTACAAACCTGAAGTGAGGATGGAGTTATGCCGCAAACATATGTAAAGATAGGTTAACCTCTTCAAACACAAATCACAGGCAGTTTTATCTGAGCTGCTGAAACTGTGATCTTGCTATGGTTAAAGGAGAGTAATAAGCGCTTTTAGGGCAAAAGTCCTAGGGATGAGAGGACTTGTCTTAATCTGAAAGAGGACAACTGAATCACCCTGGAAGTTGCCAGCTTCTCTCTGTTGATTATGGAGTGAGCCTGGGGTGACTGCTCAAGTGTCACTGTTTCCACCTCTGCCATTTGAAGTTGAGAGGAATCTCACCCTGAACTAATAGCTGGTCCTTGCAGACAAAGTGTGGGAAGGGACACAAAGGTGTAGAGCAGGGAGGTGATTTGCCCAAGTCATATGGAACATCAGAGCCTGAAGGAAAACCGAGCTTTGCCGACCTTCTCTTTAATCCTCAGGTAACTAGCCTACCCACACGTGCCACTTGTTTCTCTCTTCTTGCAAATGCTGGGCAATATTTCACTTTTTAAGAGAGGGTTGATGATGGATGATCACTGAAACCATTGACTCGGACCATGGTCATGATTCATCTCTTATTCTCTGTATTGCAAGAATCTTGACCTGTAGATCTGAAGACATATTCCTCTTGCTATTTTTCATTTTCACCTTAGATTCCAGAACAGATTTTACATGAGTCTGTACAAAGTAGAAATGTATATCATCTTAACGGTGTTTGGTTACCATTTTCAATACAAATCCATTTGCTTTTTTTTTCCCTTTGGCTAATCTTCTCCCATGCTTGCCCTGGAATATCCAACAGCCCAGTGTAATCTCACCATTAAAAGCGTCCCCTTTATGGTTTGCATTCACTCCCAGTGAAGATAATGTAAATCTTAACAATGCCTTTGAGAGCCTTTACCTACTTTCCCTTCAGATAATTTGATATTTTATTTTAAATTGTTTGCCTTCAGATATAAAAATAAATTTATATACCTGAAGGTTTACTGTTTGAAATAAAGATTTTATCCAGTTGCAATTAGATGTATGTAATTTCTTGTACCTGTAAATTGCATTTAACTGAATTATCTTGTGAGCTTGGTTTCCATGAAACAGTTATAACCTCAATATTCTTTAAAAAAACACATCCTAATTTGATCTGTAGCCATCTTCTAATTTCACACACTAGATAAAACTAAAATACTTGTCTTGGAGTGGAATGTTGGAAATGTACAGTTGGGCAGAAGAACTGACAGGAAAAAATGTAGTCTGTAATTTACTACTTCGTAGTTACAGTCCCAATGAGATTTGAATCAGATCAGTAGTACAGTTTATGTTGAAAATTATTTTTATTACAATTTATGTTTTTTCAAATGAGGAACTTGAAGGTCCTCTAAGGATCTTAAATTACCTGTCCCGAAACAGCTTATACTGGTTTGCCTATGAAATACCCAGTAATGGTTTTAAAACTATGTTATTTTTGATCTTCATCCTTACCAAGTACTTGCTCAAAACTCTGTGCTCTGCTTTTTTTTTATTGGTTTGTCACTATCCAAAGATAAGTTAACACTTTAAGCCTTACAGTCATACTGACTTCTTTGGGAAAGGGAGAAGATATGACATAGTTTGGAGAAAAAGAAGGGGAAAAAGTGTGGTGCAGTTGACAAGCTGGAGGGAAGGGATGCCATCCAGAGGGACCTTGACAGGTTTGAGAGGTGGGCCTGTGTGAACCTCATGAAGTTCAGCAAGGCCAAGTGCAAAGTTCTGCACATGGGTCAGCACAATCCCAAGCACAGCTACAGGCTGGGTGGAGAATGGATTGAGAACAGCCCTGAGGAGAAGGACTTGGGGGTGCTGGCTGATGCAAAGCTCAACATGAGCCGGCAGTGTGCACTGGCAGCCCAGAAAGCCAACTGTGTCCTGGGCTGCATCAAAACCAGAGTGGCCAGCAGGTCGAGGAAGGTGATTCTGCCCCTCTACTCCGCTTTTGTGAGACCCCACCTGCAGTACTATGTCCAGCTCTGGGGTCCCCATTACAAGAAAGACATGGAGCTGTTGAAGCAAGCCCAGAGGAGGCCACAAAGTTGATCCGAGGGCTGGAGCACCTCTCCTATGAGGACAGGCTGAGGGACTTGGGCTTGTTCAGCCTGGAGAAGAGAAGGCTCTGGGGAGACCTTATAGCAACCTTCCAGTACCTAAAGGGGACCTACAGGAAAGACAGAGAGGGACTGTTTATTAGGGAGTGCAGTGACAGGATGAGGGGTAATGGGTTTAAACTAAAAGAGGGGAGATTTAGATTGGATGTTAGGAATAAATTCTTCCCTGTGAGGGTGGTGAGGGACTGGAACATGTTGCCCAGAGAAGCTGTGGAGGCCTCATCCCTGGAAGTGTTCAAGGTCAGGTTGGATGGGGCTCTGGGCAACCTGGTCTAGTGTAGGGTGTCCCTGCCCATGGCAGCGTGGGTGGAACCAGATGATCTTTGAGGTCCTTTTCAACCCAAACCATTCTATGATTCTATGAAAGTTAGGAATCATAGAATGATAGAATAGTTTGGGTTGGAAGGTACCTTTAAAGGTTCCTCACCTGGTTTTGCAGCTGTAGAAGCTAGAGGTCCCTGTGCACACATCTCCTCAGCTGGGACAGAGAGATTGTTCAGGCATCAGCCGCTGCACACAGGCAATGGAAAGCTTTTCTTTTGCTGTACCCCTTTCTGTGCTTGCCCCAGTGTGAGAAATGCCAAGGACTGATGAGACACTTGGACCATACACGGCCAGCATTAGCCTATTGGTAGTTCAGGAGTGGATTTGTGGACAGAAAAGAAGTTTCCCCCTTGTTCACTTATTTCTGCAGGTAGTGGCTGTCTGCATGGTGAGATGGGTTTCGTCCTGGACCACCCACCCCAAGATATGTGACTCCCTCAGGGCAGCAACTGCAGAAGCCATGCATTGCCTCTTAGAGGTGGGGGTGGTGGGAAAGGGTGGAAGATTCCGGTGTTATCTTGCTGTCACAGGGGTCACCTGTAAAGTGTCCTGAAGGCTGGGAGGAAACATGACGATGTTGTGGAGCCTTTCACAGGGGGGAAAACCAGCTGGCGATGCCCAGTGCCACTGCTGCCTGCTGCCTGCTGTCACGGGCAGCTGCTGGTTTTACATGCGCCCTGAGCTGTCACTATGCAGATACTTAGTCATTTCCCATCTGCTTGCACCAATTTCTGAAGGACGTTCATATAATCCATTTCACCCCTGTATATATTAATAATGGTCTGTACATACGAATGGGAAAATTCAATTTCAGAATGGCAACAGGGTTTTTCACATAGTCCGTCTTTAGAAGGCTATTGCGTGTCTCGAGCGGTTGATGTCACACCGCCATCCGCTTCGAAGCGCGTAAACCCGCCAGAGCTGCGCTGTAATTACGTAAAAACGCACCCTCCGTAATTTCTTCTCGTTTCCCCACACGTCCGTGCTCAGGCACCACCGCGGCAGCTGCCTGAGCATCCTGGGCGACTGGTCCAGGGGTGCTTGTGGGCAGCTGGAGACCCGGGGGGGTCTCGCCCGCGCTTTCCCGCTGCCTAGCAACGGTCACGCTGACCGCCTCGGGTTGCCATGGCGACACCTCCAGCGTGAGTGTCACCTCCTAGGGGATCCGAAACAATTTGCTCCTGACAAAGTTCTGGTAATGCCGATCTCGAGAAACGGGTAATTTTATTGCTGTCGTGCAGGAATTACACTTTTTAGAGACAAACCAGCTGATTGAATTTCTTGGGAAGACGTTGTAAGTTTTTTAATAAAATCAGATTTGGGCATATCCCTGCTCTGCGAGGGGTGGCCATGGCCACAGTCCTTCAGGTATGTGTCTGTCCCAGTGTGGGTCACCCATGGGTGCAGTCCCTCAGGGCGGCAGCCCCTCGGGGATGTCCCTGCCTGGCATGGGTCACCCTTAGCTGCAATCATGTCCCTGCTCCAGCCTGAGTCACCTACAGCCACAGTCTCTCAGGGGTGTCCCTGCCTGGCATGGGTCATCCCTGGCTGCAGTCTCGTCCTTGCCCCAGCAGGGGTCACACACAGCCACAGTCCCTCAGGAATATCCCCATCCCCTTGGCCTGGAATATCCTCAGCAGGGAGCCTGCAGCCCTTCATGGCTGCCTATTTCTGCAGTAAGTGTGAGCAGGGACACTGTGTACCTCTCTGACTGGGTGGAGTTCAGCATGTGCTGTGTTTTGTTCCTGTGGGGTGCAGACCTGGCTAGAGTAGCTCTTGACTGGCACCTGGTGGATCATGACTTCTCAACCCACATCAAAATGGCAGTTCCTCTCCACGTTTTTTCACCTTGGCTCGTTACAAGTGCAATGCTTTGTCTCCCCCTTCACCCCAAAACCTAGCACCAGGACTTTGCCTTGACCTTCACTGAGCCTTCTCCAAGTTTCCAGCCATGACACTCGTTAAGGAGTTCTCAGGGGAGATTTCTTCTTGCAGCCCAACCCTTGATCATCCCCTTTGCAACCTGACTCCAACTGCAGCCCTAGGATTTGTTGTTCTCCTAGCTGTAACCCTAACAGTACTCCAAATCTGACTCTAACCCAGACATAAATGCACAAAAGCTGCACAAGAAAAGGATGGCCTGTGAGAAGTATTCTCCCTTCAGAACTAGTTTATGAGGGCTGTGGCTGAAGGATTGGTGCTAAGGCTCAGCTGTTGTCAAGAATTAGGTTTACCTATAAGGTTACAGTAACAGAATCTGTAATGGGGCTGGAAAGGAAGGAAGGATCTACAGCAAGGTCTCAGGAGGTCTGAGACCTTGGTCAAGAGGGCCATGACTAAGGATCAATGAAGTCCAAGACCTAGGGTGATATTTACTTGCAGGTTTAGGAGAAAGAACACATGTAGGGTTCCAGTTGAAGCGTCAGTGCAAAGGAGATTTTAAAGAAAGAGCTGGCCTGCAAAACCCCTCTCTTGAGGAGACTTAATGAGATGTTAGGAAGAAATTCTTTCCTTTGAGGGTGGTGAGGCACTGGAACAGGTTGCCCAGAGAAACTGTGGAGGCCCCATCCCTGGCCAGGCTGGATGGGGCTTTGGGGACCCTGGTCTAGTGGAGGGTGTCCCTGCCCATGGCAGGGAGGTTTGAACTAGATGATCTTTGAGATCCCTTCCAATCCAAACCATCCTATGATTCTATGAAAACTAATCTCCCCAGAGAACATGTACAACAGGGCAATGGATCAATGGTGTTGGAATAGGATTCAGCCCAGGTCAAGACCTACAGTTAGTCTTAGGGTTAGGATTAGGATACAGACAAAGCCTTGGGCTCCAGTTGAACTGCAAAGGTGGCTGTCCAAGAAAGGGGTGGGACACAAAGAGAAATCTACACTGATAACTTGTTCAAGACTGGGGAGATCAGTCTTCAGACTGTATAACTTGATCTCAAGACTTGTTCAAGTCTTGAGATCAGGTTATACAGAGGCCAAGGTCTTAAGGCCAGAGTTAGGTTTAGGACTGAGAGACAAAGCCTAGGGCTCCAGCTGGAGTGAAGCTCCAAAGGAGCTGCTTAAGGAAGGGGTGGGCAGTGAAAAAAAAAGTCCCCTTAGAACTTTTTTAAAGCGATGAAGTCAGGGGGTCTTGAGCTAAAGCTTAGCCAAGCCCAAGGCTGGCTTCAGATTACATTTAGGGTTGGAGTTCTGACAAACCCAAAGTCTAGGGCTCAAGTGTGGGAGGGGCCTAGGGCTATAGCTAGAGTGGGACTGCAAAAGGGCTGCCAAAGGACAGAGTGAGCTTCAAAAAGAAATCATTCCTGGGAACTTGACGGAGGGTCTTGAGGTAAGGCTTAGTCACTGACATGTCACTGGATATATATATTTAGGGTTAGGGTTTAGGTGGTTAGTACAGAGGCAAAGCCCAGAGCCCCAGTTGGTGCAGGGCTGCAGCAGTGTTGCCAGGGGAAGGAGTTGGCTAAAGGCAGAAATTGTTACTGACATCTTGTTCAACACTATAGCGCTGGGCAACCTGGGCTAAAGGCACTGCTGAGGCCAAGAGGGCTCTGGTCTCAGCTGTGCACTGCTCTATATCCCACATGATAGTGCTCTTGAAAAAGTTCCCAGAAATTATACACTTCTGGAGCCCTCCCCTCCCTTTGGCAGCCTCACCCTCACTGGAGCCTCAGGCTTTCTCTCTCTAACCATAACCGTAACCGTAACCGTAACCACAACCATAACCAACGATTGGCCTTCTCCTAGCCTTAGCTGAAATTGCCCAGCCGTGGCCCTGTTCAAGAAAGTTCCAGAGGACTGCTGCAGTGCTGTGCAGCAGTATTTCTGTTTTCTGAAGACTCTATTCATGGTATTCATGGTATTTTTAATGATGTATATCTCACCGTGCTGCTTTATTTTCACAAGCATAAATGAAGTGTCTCTGAACATGTCTGTGATCCCTGCATTCCAGTGGTGTAAGGGTACAACTTTTAGTGAATTTTTGCCTAGCACAGTAATAATAAAATACATAGCATTCCCATAGCAGTTGGCAGCTTCACAGAGCTCCAGAAAGATAAATCAATTCATATCTCTTGTGCTAATTTTCCTTTCATGAGATATGTTTTAATGATTAATCTGACCAACACTTTTGTATCCTGCATGCTTACTTTGAAGAACATGGGTGTAACTCAGCCACCCCTCTTGTAATGCCAACAGGTCTTTTCAAGGTGCTGCTGATCCTCTGAACACTGAATCTGCAAATGGGCCATAGATCTGTGACAGCAGCCAGAGCAGGCGGTGGTTGCAGCAGCTGGAACAAGTCTAGGAAGATAGGAAGCAACTGGAAAGGAAGGGAGAAGAATTCCTGGATAAAAGGCGCTTGAGAGTTTGCGGGGGAGAGAGAGGATCTGAGAGAGTCATGGACTCTAAACTGTCTCAGTGAGGCCCTGGGCAGTTACATTATCCTCTTGTTTCCTCTTACAGGAAAGTACTGAGTCCAAATATAGTTGTTTCTCATCTAAATTAGGTCTTCTTGCTTGACTAGGACATAATATTTTTAATCATTCTGTTACATTCTATTTTTTTGTTTGGTTTGTTTTGTTTGCCTTGTGGTTGCTTCAAACGTACGGTGAAATATTTCTGAATGTCTGCAGGGTTCAGACATTTGCTTTGCCCTGAAAGCTGGTGATCACTTAGTGAAGCAATGTGCTCCTACTCACACTTCTGGGGCCCGTGCCTTGTTTCTACCATGTATTTCAGGAAAAGTGCCAGTGATATAGCTTGAAGAAGCATAGCCAATGGGTAACGTGTGCTGAGTCAAAAAAGATTATCAGCCAAGACAGGAAGAAAATAGAGAAAACAATAGTGAGAAAAAAACAAAATGGCAAATGAACTAAAAGAAATAGGTTAATTCTCTGGAAAAAAAAAAAAAGAGAACAGCAGAAAAGAATGGTCTGAAAAGACAGAAGTAGAATAAAAAGGGCAGTGACTAACTACCAAGGGAGTGGAAAACGAGGGAAGTAGGCGGTTGACAGAATAATCTAACTACATAGGACCAAGTCACAATTAAGAAATAAAAAGAGAGACAGCCATAGGAATGGTGAAGATAGTGCCAGGAAGAAATTATTTAAGTGAGAAAACGTGATCACACAGAAAAGATGGGTTGATTATTATACTACCAATTTTCCCTTGACTTGGACATTTGCATCATCATCTTTGATGTATTTGCATAAGAACTGATCCTAGTTTGTTTTAGGCATATCTCAAAAATAGAGTACTTACCTGGAAGTTCATATGTTAGATATTTTTTTTTTTATATTTCCAACAAAGTTAAAAGAGAAATCTAGCTTGGAACTCTAAAACCATTCCTTGCATCATTCTATTGTTTATACTTGCCATGTCAGGGATTTTAATGCCCAAGATCACCTCCAGTATGAAGGTACATTTTGTTTCTGGAAAGTCATAGTGAAGCAAAGATTTCTTCTCAGCCATTAATAGCCTCTTCCATCTAGAATGATAGGTGGAATGAAAAAACAAAACAAACAAACAAAACCCCACACACTTTCTGTCTCAAAGGCCATTCCTGAGAAATCAAGGTGAAGTTCCAGTAAAGCTGAAAAGATCAAAGGCTGCCATTTAAAATGTCTGTGCTCAAAGTCCACAGATTGAAATCATTAAAAACTGGAAGACACCAATAATTCTGACATGCCCATAGTTTATTTAAGCTGCTAAAAATGAAATTGTTTGACTTAGTCACCAAGTTTAGAAATGTCAATTTTATTCTTTTTGTGCTTATGACGATATTATAAGTATACTGTTGTACATGCCTGTGTAAAACTAATTAAACTGAAAACAACTTCTATACACCAAACTGTGTTTTATAAAGATTACTGCATAACAAAATAATTTACACATATGTATACTATGCATTTTATGGACTGATTACTGACACATTAATTAATTAATTAATAACTCTCATGTCTTGAACCAAATTATTTTTAGGTGGATCTTGTGAATCCCTTCTTTTATAGAACTGATGTTTTAATGAAACTAAATTCCTGTCACTAGAATACTCTGTGTTTTGGTAATCAATATTGTCTCTTGCTTATTTCTCTGAATCCAAATGCAAGCAGCAACCAAATCCAATAATACACATTTTTAAGCCCAATGCAAGATCTTAACAAGTTCCTGTGTGACTGTAGAAATGTTATGAGATGTACCCACAACTCCAACCCTGGTGAACAAGTTCTGCAAACCAGGTTCTTCAAAGCACGTGTAACGTTTGTCTCAAATACTTGTACATAGATTGATACTCTTAGGAAGCAGTTATTTTCTATGCACTGATGAGGACTATTCTGGCAGGCTTTTCATTGAAAACTAGAAAGTTAAGTCAAACTGTGCCCAGCTCAGTGCTGCCACAGCAAGAATGTTTCTAGAACATGAGCTGGTTTGCTCAAAGCTCTCTCACACACCTCTGCTCTACCCTGTGGCTTGCAGGATTAGCACACTCCTACCTTCACATGGCAGAGGAAAAGGAAAGGAAAGAAGGAGTGTGTGTGACTTCCTGAGAATGTGACACTGTGGGCAGTGGAAGCTGGGGAACAGTTCTAGTACAGAGAAGGTTTGAACTAATCTATTCTGTTATCTTTATATGTTTTATTAACAAATACCAATAAAAATTGGGAAAAAAAAGTGTCAGGAAGTGAATGAGTTGGACTTCAACTTAATGTGTGGGATGTACTTTTGAATCTGGAGAAGGGCTTGAATTACTGTTTCTGGACTTTTCCAAATTCAGCTTTTCAGATGTGAAACTGAAAAGAACCTGACATGGATGATGGAATAGCAAGAAGTTTACTGAAAGTTATAAAGCAGCTGCAAATATTGGCTTCATTCCTGTAGAAACAGCAGAAACGGTTCCAGCAACAGATGGTCCATGGGCTCTCATTTATTCAGGGACTGTTAGCATGTACCTGCCCATTTCTATCTGCAGTGGAAGGATGTCACGAGGACACAGGAACAATTGTACTGGGTCAAAGATACATCCAACCCTGTATCCTGTCCCTGACAGTGTCCAGTGCTATCTCAGAAGAAAAGCAGCAAGAGCAGTTCCAGGGGTAGAGCCTTTGCTCAGTAACCTACATCTTGGCTGTGTCTGCTGCAACAATTTGCCTCGAATATTTGCTGTCTGTTCACTCCACTGTCTGAACTACTCCAATTCTTAAAGCAGCTTTTTTATGGACAAACATATTATGTTCCAGTGGGAAGCAAAATGGGTCTTTATGCAAACTGCCCTTCTACACCAGTGGAGATGGTCGTGCTGAACTCACTTTTGACCCTTGGACTGCGTAAAGAACCACATGGAAAAAAACTGTGGATCTTCAGTTGTCACGAAATGCTGTAAGTGCCTGGGGAGTTTGCCCACCTTAGCTATCACCCCAACCAGCTTCCCAGGAGATGAGCAGCTCACAAGCAAGGATGCCGATCTTACCCAGCCCATACACCTGCTCTTGAGTTGTACTCAGCTAAGGGTGAGCTGACAAAATTTCAGTTGCTCTGACCCTGTAAATACTACTCTGCAAGAAAGAGAATTGTAGAATCAGATGTGTAAGCTCCCATTTAGCCAAGCATTTAAGGATGATTTTAAGTCCTGTTGGCTTATGTGAGGAATAAGTGTGTTTAAGAGTGTTGCTGAAAAAAATATATTGTTATCATTAAGTGACATTCTACTTTCAAATTTTAGAGGTGACATTGACTTTAATGGAAATGTGAGTTTGGGTTGCACCTACGCTGAATAGTTTTGATCACCAGTCTGAAAAATATGCAAGATAATCTGCTGCTCTTTAAAATGACTTGTATTCCTTGACCATAACCAATATTTCTCTACAGCAGCCTGTTTCATAATCATAAAACTGGAAGATTTTCAGCAACTTTTGTTATTTTCTTTTGCTTTCAAAACACCAAAATAGAACATAGAATATAGAATAATTCAGGTTGTAAAGAACCTGTAAGATCATCGAGTCCAACCATTGACCTAGCACTGCCAAGCCCACCACTAAACCGTGTCTCTAAACCCCACATCTACATGTCTTCTAAATACCTCCAGGGATGGTGACTCGATCACTTCCCTGGGCAGCCTGTTCCCGTGCTTGACAATCCTTTTGGTGAAGAATTTTTTCCTAATATCCAATTTAAACCTCCCCTGGCATAACTCAAGGCCATTTCCTCTTGTCCTATCACTTGTTACCTGGGAGAAGCGACCAGCACCCCCCTGACTACAACTTCCTTTCAGGTAGATGTAGAGGGCAATAAGGTCTCCCCTCAGCCTCCTCTTCTCCAGACTAAACAGTCCCAGTTCCCTCAGCCGCTTCTTATAAGATTTGTTCTCCAGACCCTTCACCAGCTCCATTGCCCTTTTTCGGAAGCACTCCAGCACCTCAGTATCTTTCTTTGTAACATGAAATAATTTGTGTTGCATTATCCTGGTTTAGTTTGAAGGCTTTTCTTTAAATAATAGTTATTAGTAGTCTTGCTAAATTGTAACCCAAAAGGGCACGAGCACTTGAGCCACTGAAACTCCTGAACACATGGCTTTTCATAAGTATGGTGCTAATGGCTGCACATCTATGTATTACCAAAAGAACAATGTGTAGGCAATAGCAATAGATGCCCAGAATAAGATGGAAAAGTTATTTCAAAACCTGCCCTCTATTTTAGACACAAAGATAAGGAAAGTATGTATAGCATCTTAAGAAGTATCCAAACACTTGGAAAATAAGTGAGTTATAAATATGGGTACATTAAAGCTACGCTAAAGTAATCTCACTCTCTTCACTCACATTGTTGTAGCTCTGCAAAAAACCCCACATTTGTTTGACTGGGAAAATATAAGTTTGTGCATCTGATTACAGCCTTGGTAAAACTGAAATTATTAATAATAATTATTAATATTATTAATTTATTAGATCAGTTGGATAAGCTGTTCTCTCCAATTCTTCCTCAAAGCAAGAGTTATCAAATTGAGAAGGCAGGTGGTAGATTAGTGATCAAAATCAAATTAATCAAAGTGACTAAGACTGCACCTTAATTACAACCATGAGAAGTTCCAGCATTATGTAAGGGAGGATTTGACTGTTGCCAAGTCAGAGCATAGTGGTTTCAGCTTGACGCGAGTCATTAGATGTTGGGTTTTCAGCGTAAAACCATTCTGTGAAGGGATTTTAACAAAAGTTCTCGTACAAACTTGAAACAGTGTTGTGTTATATTTAAGGAGAAAATGATTAAAACCTTTGTGCCTTTCAGCTCAAAGTAGGTGAAACACCTTCCAAAGAGCTGTGTTGCTTCAGGCTCAACCAGAGAGAACCTGAACTTGTAGACAGTGACTGATGCAAGGGAAATGCAAGAAGCACTTGAGTATCCTGCAGCTGGGCAGCTTGCAAGAGCTGTGCTCTTGTGCAGCGCAAGCAGGGCAGTAAACCGCCGTCAGGGATTAAGAGCTATCGAGTGGAAAGGAGTGGTGTAGACAGCTCGGCTTGTCACAGGGGTGGGAAACTGGTGTTGCTGGTGGACAGCCAGGCAGCCATCAGCACTGTGTGCAGCCTCTGCCCAGTGAGGTTCACCAGACCAGCCGGTGCGTAGGGCCGTCCTTCCTGCTACTCACAAGCCAAAGAAGTTGTCCTGCTGGTCCCATGTGGGCCATTAGTCCCACGTCCTTCTATCTGATATGCCTGTAGAGCAGGGCAAAGATCCCTTGACGAACTGTGGCTCAGTGGTTTTATATGCTGGGCAAAGTGCCATGTGTTTGTAGTTAATACTGAACAATCACCAGGAAAACACCGTGAATTGTCACTAACAGCTTTTCTCAGTGTGGGAGCTAAACGGCAGAGGAAGAGATTGGCAAACCACCCAACATACATGCAGAGCTGGTAATTTATCATGCTATATCAAGAATCAGACACAGGGTGGAACCAGTGGTCAAAGGGCAAATTCCTATAAATGCAGTCCAGTCAGGCTGTACTGGACACTGTACTGGAGAATCTGGGCTAGCCCAGCAGAGAGAGGAAAAACTAAGGGGAGCAGCTGCCATCCCTGTGCTCCTGAGAGGATTTCTAAATTACCATAATGAGGATAACCCAAATGGTGGTGTAATCCTCACCCTGGAATCAAGGTGGTGAAAATAGTGCAGAAGGAAACAAAAAATATGAAATTATCAAAGGCTGAGACTGTGGAAAGTTAAGTAGGTTTTTAATATAGATGTCCCCACAGTATCACTGCCACCGTATCAAAATAGGTGGGAAGTTTATTTGTCAGTCCTGTTATTGAAAGGACTGAGCATCTCACAAACTTGCCAGATACTGTCAGGTCTACATACAGCCTGGCCCAAACTGCTGATTTAAGGTAGAATTAATTTCTCTTCCTATTGATGAATAGTCTTATCCCAGGTTGCATCCATTACAAACAGCTGCTGGACAGTGGTAAATGATTTTTTTCTTTGAATTTTTGGAGCCTGACAGTTTAACACACATATCAGCTAATTAATTCTTCCCTGTCCTGCCTGATCCACACCCTGTACATCCTCTTCTGCTCTTCAGAAACCTAACAGCTTTAAACAATTTCTGTACCATCCATTTTGTTGAAATCTCTTTTGGTGCCTTTTGAGGTTACAAGACGACTGTGGTTCTGCTTTAACTGACATGCTTGGGTGGGGCCCATTTTGCTATCAGAATACCAAGATGTGGGTGTATGCAGGTAGGTGGCTACAGCTTCCTTGATAGGTGATGGAGATAGAGTCAAACAGTCAGTGTAACTTGAAGGGAATTCAGTTTACCCCAAAAGTTTGCCCAGTGGGTGTTCCTACAGTAGACACCTTATGGCTGGTCATATGAACTGTTCTCTCAAAAGCAAAGAATGAGTGGATTGTTAATCCATTAGCTAGGTGCCATCCATAGGTTTTGCTGTGCCTGAACAGGATCATGGCTGAGGCATAAGCTTTCCTGTTACAGATTTTTTTTTTCAATAGGCCTTACGTCAAATACAGATTCACCCTCAAGGGGTTCTTTCGACCTCATTTCCAAGTGGATTCAGTCACAGCACCACCCTCCGTTCACGCTCATGTTACATGCCTCTCAGATCTTCAGCATTTGCTACACAACGTGCTATTCCTGCTGGATGAGCTCAGCTGAGTCGATGTTTTGATGACTCTAGACAAAGGGGTTTTTCTATGTTAATACAAAACTTGACAAGTGCAATGCTTTCTTTTTGGCCATACACAAATTTTTAGCCTGTTTTAAAAGTGCATGTTTTAAATTAATCACATCGTCCCGAGTATTAAAAAACTTTCTCAGCTACGCTATTATTTCTAGCTCATTCTATTGTATTTTATAAAGTATTTTGGGAGAGAGCAAGGACTCTTGGCTAATGATTAGACAGGATGGCAAACATGTTTTGGGGGAGTAATAATGTGTTTGAAGTAGGTGATGCCTAAATATGGTTTACTGGAACTAGGGCACAATGACAAATACTGCACTTTGAGGTTGAGCAGTGGTTATAAACTAGCTATGCCTACTTATTTTAAGATGTTTCTGGTGCATGAGTATTTCTGGTTTTCTAAATCTTCCTATTTCTTTTCAACGTAGCTTATTCAATGAAAATAGAAATGTGGTGGGGTCAGTACACTCTCAATTACTTTTATATTTTCTCTTAATGTTCATTGAATTTGAAAATATTTGTTCTGGCTTCCATTAACTACAAATGTCGTGCTGCCCCTTAAAAACATGCCATAAGCCATTTCTTAACCTTCTTAGTCAAAGCTGCCTGATACTTGTCGAGTACAACACATAGAAATGTTTCATTACACTCAATTTACATCCATGAGGAAGTTCTGCATCTTCTACTCTGACATATATCATTGTAATTCATTAAGTTTTGTACAAATATTTTTTGTAACGACTTACACAGAGCAAAATGGCAGTCACTAGGATGAAGAACTGTGTGCTGTTGACCGACAACACGAGTGCATAGGGTGCTACTAATCTGGGACATCTAAAGAATAGATAAGCTGTGCCTTGCTCATCACAGATGAAGCACAGGGGGAAAAAAGTACCCCAAGATCTCAGATCTGAGAAACCACCAAACCTAACAACTGGTATAAGTTGTTATATCAATGCCCAAAGCTTAGAAACATGTTTTTAACAGAGAGTTTAACAAGCATTATTTAACTGCAGGTAGCCTGCACACACACTTGTGTGGATAAACATTAGACACAGAACTTCTTGCAGAAGAGTCTTCTAGAAAAATCTGACCTTATTTTAAAGGTTAGGTGGTGGTAAACTCACCATCCTGGTCTTACTCAGTGTTACTTTTATAGGTTGAATTACCTATCTTTTACATCTAGCAACAACATTTTGTTACGTGTCTATGAATCATGTTGGGGGAAAATACTTACACAGCAGGATTCACACCGTTTCTCAAACTTCTTTTCAAGAATAATACTGTATTCTTCAGTCCTTGCATTGGTTCATGGCCCTCCTCTGAATTCACTCAAGCATGTGGACATTGGCTGTGTGATTTTCTTCAGCTTGAATAGCTTTTCTATACCTGTTGGAAAGGAAAAAAGACAAAACATTTACTTTCTTAAATCTAATTTACTGAAAACAAATAATGGATTATAGATAAGATGTACAGCTTATCTCTACAACAGTGCAAAGCATTCCCCAAGAGAATGGACTTATTCATCGAGTCCATGTCCTCAGTTTGGTCTGACATTTTAAGGGTATTTCCAAACATATTCATGTTACCGCTTGTGTTATTTATTTATTGCCTTCCAAAATAAAGGAATACTGGAAAAGTACTTTTACAATTTAAACTCGATTTATTCTTTGAGATTCTTAAGTGATTAGTTGGAAGCTAGTTTTCTGTTTGTTTTCCAGCGTGAATGTATTACTTTGTTTAGAGATATTAGAACAAGGTGGTTTATGTTATTTCTTTTGCTTGTTTAAAAAGTTTAACAAATAAAAAGTGTACTTACAAAAGTTCCCTCCCCCCCCCCCGCCACTTTGCCTCTTGCAGACTCCTGAGTAAATTAGAAAAATATATCAATAATAAACAGTACATAAATTTACCTTATGCGTGGCAGCCATCAAATGTGTGTTTTGAGATGAGTCAGACTAACATGAAGCCCAGCTGTGTCTGGGCTGAAACTTTCAGTCTGATTGCAATCTCATCCAGACAGTTTTGCTAACACTACAAACAGCTTTTTCCCAAATTTCTGTCTTTTAAAATCAAGTCTTGTTAACATTTGCTAGTATAACTTGTGTGCTTAGTTTTCAGACTTTTTATCTGACCTCTCACACTGAAATGGATTTTTTTGCATGATGACTATTTGGATGGTAGCATAACAGTGCTATCTGCTCTGTTGTCTAGTCATTTCCAGCTAACCCCTCCCAGACTGCCATGGCTCTGACAGCTGCTGAGCAGATATCTAGTACAATAACATGATTATTTATTTCCTGTGCGGTTTCTGCTTTCAAAATTGTATCAATATTTGTTGTTGTTTCCCTGTGGGTATGACTTGGTACATAAATACAATTAATTTTTTTTTTTGGGGGGGGGGCAGTCTTATCCGTTTGCATATAGATGACTCCCTCTTGAATCTCTAAAGCTGATCTCTCTTGGGATGTGCCTGAATTCTTTGACTCTGCTGAGCGGAGAAGTCAGCAAGTGCTGAGGCATGAACATGGAGGAAAGAGAACAGCCCCAAGTCATTATGAAATAAAAAGGCCAGGACATTGACACAGGTGGAAGTCAGCAAAAAGGCTTATTCAGTTCTTAGGTACAACAGTCTGCATATCCAAATTACATTAAAGCACAGTCATCTTAAATTGAGTGTAGCTGTGATGTCACTCCTTTACTGTCCTGTTTCCCCAGTGAGAGATGATAGACCTGCATTATTGCAGACTACGATGGTGTATCTGAAGCTGCTTTAGCTGTGGAGAAGTGACTCACTGATTTTCTAATTTATGAGACAACAAAATAAATGCATGCATTCGCTAAGAACAGAAGTGATATCACAGACCTTTGCTATACAGAGTGAACAGAAACAGAAAGGTTGTGCTTAAGCTAAGTGTTGGGCGATCTCAAATATTTTTCAGGCATCTTCAAGAGATGTTGAAAAATATTTCCAAGGTAAATGATGAATGAAAATTTTCTACTTTGTTGGAGTTTTTCTTTTCTTTAATGAAAATGAACTTGTGTATTTATCTTTGGTATTTGAAACTGATCTAGAAATAGAAAAGGAAAAAAAAAAAAACAAAAAACCCCCAAAACAAGTTTCTCCTTCCAAATCTTTATAAGATTGTTTTAATTTTGTAAATACTTAAGAGCTTTCAAAAGCAAACATAAAATTCAGAGGTGAGGAATGCTCCCCAGAACTGAATTCCCCATGAATCCTGTGTTACAGATACACTTAACTACCTGTGCAGTAGCACCTACTGAGCAGTCATTTAGAAATTAGATTTAGATCCCCTAAAGGTCATTAGGCTGACAAATCTGATTGCTACATAAAACGTAGTGAAAAGACAAAAGCACATGTCAGTAGCCAGGAGCTGATGAGTCAAGACTGACATTAAAGATTTTACTGAAAAAAAAATAAAATAAAAGCTGCTCTTCTTTTCAAAAATAGAATGAGGCAGCCATTGCCTCTTCATCCACTTTTGAGGTGAAAACCAGATAGTCCATGAATTCTCCAGTCTTACCTTGTGAGAGGTCAGGGTGCTGCATACATCCCTGAGAACCATGATTTGCCAGAAGAAAGGGAAACGTGAGGATGGAAGCTGTATGCAATGTCTTAGGTAGCAAGACCCATCTGGATGCAGCCTGAGTTGTGTCACCTCAAAGGCAAGGCTTTCCTGAGCCCGGCGGGCTCATTACAGCATGACACCAAAAAGAGTGTGATGAACTCAGAAACTGGTAAGTGAGGCATGGGAGGAAGGCTTGAAAGACCTTGCAAAAGGCCTGTGTGGTGGTGCCATGTCTTGTGTGTGGAGAGAAACACGAATTTCCATGGGAATCAGTCAGCTAGCCTTAGGGAATGAATGCACAATGCAGTATAGTTATGGACCTACCCAAACGTAATTAAAATGCAATAGCAGTATGTAAGTCATGTACATTTAAAGGGTAGCAGGGCTCAAATGAAAAGATAGTTTTCAAAATTATGTGCTTTTCATAGGTCATGTGGTTGGAAGGGCAATGTGAAGAGAGCCCAGGAATGGGTCTTACCTCCCTGTGCAAACAGATGGGCTTCTGTCAAAATGCAGCTATTGCACTCTGCTTGTAACCCGTTAAGGTACTCGACTCCTTGGGTGCCTTGACTTTACATTTACAAGCATCTTTACTTTCATGGTATAGGTACTTATAGTTGTATAATTAAAAATAACATGTTAAACCAATGAATTATAGTGGCAGCTCAGTTTTCTGAGACCATATAAATTAATCGTTTCCTCATCCTTCTCTGACCTTGCTTCAGTAAGTAGGTAGGATGAATTCATTTGACATTTAATCTTTGCCAACTTTACTTCCTGAACATCCTCTGCAAAGCAGCAGATTAATTCTTCAGGGTTAAATGTGATGTAGAGAACACAGCTGTACGAGAGATGAAACCCTCCTACCACACGTTCTACTATCCACCAAAAAATTAGCAGCAAGACCCTGCAAACCTCTTCCTGCCAGCCTTGATTGGATGAGAAAGGGGGTGACAGCTGATTTCAGTTCTGTCCCTGAAGTACCGTGGCTTAACAAGCGGGTGCATTGAACAGCACATCACTGCTTTCCTTCCCGTGGCTTACTTTGGGGTGGGGACAGGGTGGCAAGGGAGGGCAGGGCCTTTGGAGGATTGTGCTGTTGTGCACAGATCATTGCTCAGCGCTTTCCCTAGCCTCAGAACAAACACTGTTCCTATAAGCATGACTTGAAATAAGAAATAAGAAAAAAAATCACAAAAATTACAAAAAAGGATTAATAGAAGCTGTTCTAACAGACATAGCCATTTGATGCCACTTTAAAATTGCAGAGACTCATCATTTTGTCTTTCTGATACTGCTTGGGAGAGGAACTGCAATCGGTAATAAACTGTTAACAATACAGAGGAAAAAACAACACCCACTCTGTCTGATGTTTTGCCATGAGGATCTATTGGCTACCAACACAAAGCTTTTCAGGTCACCGTGTTCCATATTTTCCTTTAGAAATGTACTGCATGCTTCGGTCACTTGAATAAATCTATGTATGCAGTTTCCTAATAAATTTTTTATTTTATTGCCTAATAAAAGGGACTTTAAAGACCATGCGGATCTGTAATTGAAGCTTCTAGGCTTAAAGAGAAAACAATTTTATAGGAGCACAAGGGACATGGTATTTGTCATGAGCGTAGAACTTACCCACATCATAATTTCTGCACAGCAGATGTGGAACAAAGAGATGCAGAGAAGTTGTTGCAGACAGACCCCAGCTAACCCTGGACTGGTGCTTGAAGGAGTAGGAACAAAGCCAAGTAAAAGGAGCCCTTCCCAAGTTTTGCTCTGGGCGAGGTCCTCTTCCCTCCAGCACCCTGCTCACCAGGGTCACCTGGACTTACTGACCCCTCTCCTGCAGCACCAACTCTGCTCATGGCTCCCAGCAGCCGTGCTGGGGCAGCACAGGCACCTCCCTGACTAACAACAGCCCCAAATGGCTCCTCTCAGCCTCAGCTTTGGCAAACTGAGCTGGGAAGCGGCTTAAAGCCGTGCCCTTTCCCCACTGCGCAGGTGTCCACGCTCTGGGTCCAGTGGAGAGAGAAGGGGGATCTATGGGAAACCCCCAGCATGAAAAAATACCCTGCTACAGGCAGGCTGATTTCAGGTGTAGGGCTTGAAATGAGACTGTTTCAGAGGTGTGAGGTGCTTGGCTGAGTGATGACAATGCTCTGCACTATGTTCATCTAAATAACCCAAGCCATGCTCCCTCACTGCGTCTCCCCGAGCCTGAGGCCTGCCTGTGGAGGGCTGCAAGCTTCTCCACACCTCCTGCTCCTGGGCGGAGGCTTTATCTGACCATGACCTGTCCAGGGCAAATGCTTAAGAAAGGGTGATTTAATCATGGACTGAAAGTGTGTGAATTGCAGAATTCATTTGATGAATTATTTAACAAAATACATCAAAGCCAGCCTGTACTGGTTCTTTTCATGTATAGGCTTTCAGATAGGTGTTGTAAAAGTTCTGCAATCCAGTTGAGGCTGGTTAATCGTAAAGAGTGATCAATTGATAAAGTATTCCTCAAGTAATCTTCCATCACCGATATCTAATTTTGTAAATTACAGTATACTACACAGGTCTGTGATTACTGTAAGGAGGACAGTTAGTGGTGTTTCCTTTTCAGAAAATGGTTTATAATTTTTTTTCCTAATATCATACTTTGCCATCCTGTGTTTAATTAAACAAATATGGACACATGTACTTTGAGGAGGGGATAGGTTTATGCCCATGATCATCTATAAACAACACATTTCTTATCAAGTCGTACTTTGTTAGTTTGTATTTCTCCAAAATTTCCTCACCTACTCCTGTTCTGGAGGAATTCTGACTGATTTACCCTCATGGGCTAAAAGATCACAAGTGACAGTTTCACAGTGACTTAAACAGTGTTGAAACAGGAAAATTTCAGCTACATCTCACTTTGAGTTTCTTACTATTTCAGTCAGTAGTTCAAAGGAAATATTGAAAGGGAGAAGGTGGTTGTAATCTCATCTGCATCAAAATGTGCTACTCCAGTAATGCTATTCAAAGTCAGGGTGATACAGTGCCGCAAAGACAGGGTCTAATCTGGAAAAGATGGAGATCAGATAGAATAGAATAGAATAGAATAGAATAGAATAGAATAGAAT
>VWZZ01000299.1:13461-85470 GCA_013399095.1 Psophia crepitans | reverse complement strand
ACACAGTACTCGAGGTGCGGCCACTGAAAAATACAGAGTTGGGCATGAAATGGTCAAGCATGCAAAAATTTGCTGGTAACTGGTAGCACATTGATTGGAAGGGAAGGGACTTCAGAATATTACACTATTTTACTAATTCATTAATGTGCTTTGATGGCATAGAAAGCAAAGGATATTCTAGAGCATATGAAAAAATAAAAATTTTCAATATCGGTTGAAATGTGTGCACCAGTGTACAAGGCACAGCTGTTATCTGGGACGAGAACGGAATTTTCATCATGACTGGAAAGGATTACGAAGCTGGTAATGGAGAGCCTTGCGTAGATGAGAAACTAGAGAGCATTAATTTTTTTAATACAGTTAAACAAAGGCTGAGGGAACATGTTATTGCTTTTATAAATGTAGTTGTGGGGAAAAAAACCCAAGCTAAGTGGCAGTATTGGCATAAGAATGCATAGGTATAAATTCACCAAAAAGAACTGTAGTCTTGAAATTAAAAGAATGTTTCTGATCACAAGACCAGTGAGGGTCTAGAGTAACCTGCCATTTGGAGTAGTGGAGACAAAAGAATATATACATCTAACATGTCAGTGCTATTTTAATAGGTATTGTCTGCTGTCACCCTCAGTAAGTGAAAGTACCTTGTCATTTAGAATGGTATAGAGCTGCTTCTTCCCAGGACCAGAGCAAGATTAATTACCGAGTGTTTCCACTTTTTTTGGGGTCATTATTCATTCCTGACTTTTTCTGACAAACATTAGCATTAGGATTTCTTCTGTCCCTTGCCCATTTAAAAAATGGACTTAGGTTGTACTCAGCCCTGCCAGAACATTTTTCTACCTGATGTCTTGTTCCTCCTCATAATTTCTGATTTAGAACAATCATGACATTTATGATGTCATTATATTTTATGGACCGGGTTCTCCTTTTACTTTGCACTTGGCTGAAAAAAAGAATCCCCAAACCTCTGTTTTGGTGATCAATTTTACTTTCTAATAAAACAGACTGAGAAAACTGTAAAAGTGGGGCAAGCTGGCAGGGGCAGAAGGAGGAACAAGAAGTCAGAGACTAGAACTTCTTTTGGTAACATCACTCTGTGAGTGGTATGTTGTAAAACTACTTGTGGGTATTGGTTCCTTTTACCATGTTTTCCTTGCTTCTGTGCCAGGGAGATGTATAAAGACAACAAAATGTCTCACCTTCACCTGCCACTTCACAGCAAATCGTAATGCCTGCCCGAGCACTCAGAAAATTAACATAATTCATCTCAAGTCAGAATAACTGTTTCCAAACGGTGCTTGGCGTGAAAGTCACCGCTTCTGGTTTAGGCCTGACAGAGTCCTTGAGTGAATGCTTGTCTGTAATTACTGGCTGTGATAATTGTTTGCCTCCCTTTACAAGCCTGGCTTTCTTAAAACTATGTCTCTGCGAGCCTTGAGAAGGCAACTACAGGAAGCAAAAACATACTTAGGTGTGACTACACAAAAAACCAGACAAGAATCATCACTTATATAAAATAAGCACTTAAGTATATCCTCACTGACTAACATACTTTGCTGGTTATCCCACCTGCCCCCTTCCCTGGCTCGCAGCTCTGATGGTGTTTACTTGGTCCCTGCTATTGCTTGCTGTTTGCAGGGATGCGCCACCCTTCCTCCCAAGAGAGCCACCCAAGCCACAAAGACAGTTTGGTGCATGGGCTGAGACTCCATAGCCTCACGTTAGGCTGTGAAAAATGCCTCTTATGAAGAACTAGAGGGAAAGCACCGATCTCACATAATTCATGCAAGTTTTCCCTAGTGTTGGATTCACCCGTGCATCCTTCTCACTCACCCACGCCATGTTTCATACCCGTAGGAGACTTGCAAAACTAATTGGCTGTCACCCACACAAAGTGCTTATGTATACCGTTAGCTTCAACATCTCCTGGGGGTCATCTCTTTAAAAATACTTAAGTCGTTCAGCCTGAGACCATCAACTAGTTTAGTCATCCTAGAAAATTATTCTCCAAAACCCAGGAAACTTGAAATTCTGACCATGAAATAGAAGAGCCCTCAAAAATTTCTGTTCAAGGAATCAAACGTAACAAGATGCGTTGTCCAGGCACTGTAAAATGACTTGCCCTCACTGAAACAAGTATTTTGCTGTTGCTTATGTGACTGATTTACCAGCAAAACTGTATTATTTTCCCTGCCTAGTGAGCTGTGTGACATCGATGTGGTGAGTCAAATGTGAGGGACCCTGCAGAAATGTAACACCTTCTGTTGAATAAGCCCTGAAACTTCTCATTTGTTCATCTATGTCTCTGGCATCCGCTGTAGCTATAACTTACAGTCAATGATCTGTTTGAAGTGTTAAGCTGTACATCCAGGTAACTCGCCTTAGGGAAGAGATTATGCCACTGAGGCAGCATTCCCAGAAGACATCTTGTGTGAAATAGATATTAATCAAAGCAATTCCAGCAGTTCCTGGAGGGCAGCAGACTGTATATCATCAAGTATTGCTCAAACCAATACTGGCCTGTGCACACTCTCAGCTGTGTACACAAGGCGGGTGGCTCTGGCAATTTCGGCAGCTAAGGGAACGGCCAGCTGCATGTAAAGACAAAGCCAGGGTGCTCTGATAACAAAATTCCAAGTGAAATTCAGTTTGTCAGAGATGTTCTTCCTTTTTCTTTCCAGAAGTATTATTTGAAGGCTAAGAAAAATGCTTGAAATCATCACATTATATGACATGAGACATAAGAAGGAGAATGTGGAAATCAAACTAGATTTGTGGCTCATTAAATGCCACTCACCTTAAAATGCACGTGCTCCTTTCGTTCCAGTTTTGCTGCCTGCCTGTGCCTCTGTGCATCACTGTCAGCCAGAGGATCAGCTTTCTGAAGCATCCACAGGGCACTCACTTTGTCCACGTGGCAATAATTTCAGAGGTTATTGCCCAGCAATAATTTATAGTAGTCAAATACAATAAGCTAAGGAGAAATGAATGATATTTTTACAAGCTAGTCTTTCATTGTCCCTTTGTGTTTCTGTGGGCTGTTATGTACTTGGCAAGCAAGCATAGCCTTAAAAATGTTTCCTCCACCCACAGCAGGACAGAATGATAAGGTTTATGGACTCCTAAAAATGCTGCACTGAAAGCTGTGAGGAACCTGAGTTGTCCTTATTTACCCTCACCCTCATCCTTTTGCAGTAGTGTGATGGAGACAGGCATTGTTCAATAAAAGCCAACAAATCATGGTTTATCCCACTGAGGTACACGTGACTTATTCAGCCATGCTCTTTTCTGTCTTTTCCTGGTTGTTTTCTGCTTGGAAATTATAAAACTACTTACGCTTTCTCACATCCCTGAATTTGATTGTTTCATAAGGGTTTATAACATCTAATTATTTTAACAATTCTATTTAACTTCAGATTAAGTTGCATTTCTTTTCTGTCTTAGGTGACTAGAAGTGGAAGAAAGGCTGAGTTAACTAGTTGGAGTCTTACTCCCACTGTAGATTCAAGACTTATTATTTGGACCCTCAGATCTCCACCCACTGGCGTGGAAATATGCTAACAGAAGGCACCTTGTCCAGTAGGCAAGTATCCTGATCACATCTGTCTTTGAGGAAATACTTGGGGTGGGGATTATAGCATTATACATGGACCCAAACCAGTCAGTCTGCAGAGCAAATTGCTCATCAGTATTTCATCAAGGCCCTGAAAAGTGCTCCACAAAAGTTGAGGAACAAAACCAGTGCCATACCGACTTCCAGAGATTTGTTTAGAATTTTTTCAAGCTCAACCACTGATACCATAACAAGTACTCTAAGGTTAGTTATTCTTGCTTGGTTCGCTGTTGCACTCATGTGGAGAATCAAGTCACCCTGTTGGATCTGCATTTTGTAGATTCAGCTCTGTGAGACACAGGTTATGTCACATTTACCTTTAAAGATATTCTTAGTCTGCAGCTTAAATTTTTGAATCCTATATCACTGCTCAAAGGAAAAGGGATTGACTCAGAAGCAATTTTATTGTTTCTGGGCCTAGTCCGTACAAAACCCCCACTCTTGGTACTTCTTCATTTTTCATGCATTGTTTCCTTAGCATTATTTTAAGTCTTTCAAATTTCTAACTGAAGTTTGTGGTCATTACAAATGCAATGTCTCACAGTCCACTTTTGTGATTCCAAGTACCCTACTGCTGTTTTTGTCAGTCTAACTTTCTTCTAAGAGCTTCCTAAGTATCTTTTGTTGTAGCTGATCTGTATACATTTTTCTTTGATTTCCAGAAACCATGTCAAGTTGACCTAATCAAATACAAACCTGGATTCTTTGCAATAGCTCTCTCTGATAGGAACTCCTGCTAGATGTTTCAATAGGCATGGTTTCAACCTCTTTTGCCCTCAAATAAATTAAAGTGCTTTTTAACATGTATGCAGTGTCCTGTGCTATTGGGGCAGATGGCTATACAGTATCTGCCCATCTCTCCACTTTTATTATTATTATACTAGCTGAGCTCTTCACAAGCACTGAAGAATGCATTGCTCCTCAGAACACCCTGTGGCTTTGAAGTAGGAACTTCATTATGCCTGTGGGGAATGAATGGACAAGACAGATTAAGGGCTACACCCTAAAGGTACTTAAGGCTTGCCACACTGAGATGAACAGCATCTAGGGGCACTGAACCCAGGGTGTTCTTGTCTCTAGGTGAATCAGCCCTGGGGAGAACCTCCTAGAACTGATCCTGAGAAACCTCTGAAGCTATCGAAAATTTAATTTCAGAAGGAGGAGGTGGAACTTAAATGCCTCTGTGGGTTCCTGCTCTCAAGAGTATCTACACTTGATACAACAAAAATAATAGAAATGATTGGAAGGCACTGATCAAAAATACCTGAAAAGTTAGACTGTACCTAAGGTATAAGAGGGGGAAACCTGGTTTGAAAGCACCCAATTAGACGGACAGGGATCTAAACCAAGTTTCCTACATATCACACACAGATCTACTCTAACTACAAGGAGACCCTTGTTGCCCCCCAGTGCTCGCCTAGTTGTGCTACTTAGTAGGATTTTCAGTTAAGGATTTCTGAAGTCCATAGTACTCATTGCCTGTATATTAGCTTATAGCACAGTAGCTTTGGACACTCTTAGATATGTAGGATGCTCAGAGACCTAAGGGGTTTGGAGACAAACCAGTGCTTCCTCAGATCACCCATAGCACTTACCTGAACTTACACCTTCATTGTCTAGGAAGAGATATCAGATGCCCCATGTCTGCAAGAACTGAACCAAGTCTTCTTAATGCGACCTGCCTGACTCCCTGGCACATTTGCCTAACCACCTGTGCCAGGAGAGATCATGACAAGGAGAATACAGGTTTCCTTGAACTTCTGATTATCTTTCCTAGTATTAAATGCTGTGAACTGGCGGAGGCATGATTTTCAACTGCATATTTCTTCATTAAAATCTAGACTAGAAAGCTGAGAATATGCTAATATTGATACCTTCACATGAGTCACCTGTTTGGCGTTCTACCAAAAATACTTTCCGCTAATCAAGAAAGAATATGATTTTATACTGTTTGCTTTTTTTGAACAAGCGTTCATTTTCACCAATGCCTTTACTACTATGAATTGTTTGGAGGTTATTCACACTGCTTTTGGTGGCATGTTTGCTATTTTTCCATAGTCATGCCATGCTGTCCAAGCCAAATTATTTTGTATCATCTCATCTATGAAAGCATGACCTCCAAAGCTGCCTTTGCTCAGTAAACACTCCTGAACATACCATCTTTGCCATGACACATGCTCAGGTTAATGCAGCTACAGAGAGCCATTTTCTTTCCAGTTTTCTCCACCTCATTAAAGTATCTATTGGTTGCTATACCGGAGAGAACCTGTGGATGCTAAGAAATCAAATTAAGTTATCTGGAGTAAGATTGTGTAGAATCTACCATCCAGCTGTCCAAGAAGGAAAAAGAGCTGGAACAGCTGCGATTGCAGTCAGTGAATGGATTTCCTAATGTCTTGTTAGCCGTCTGCCCTAGAGAAATCTAGCAGTGGGCTGGAAGATGCTGCTAACCCAGTGTTCAGGGACCTTAGGTAGCTAAAGTCATGGTGGGAGGAACACTTGACTAATTCTCCCTAATTGTTATTTTTTCATATAATCACTTTTCTTCACAAGTATTTTGTTAGCACTTTCTACCATTTAAAAAGAATTGTTATTTAAAGGAAAAAAAAATCTTACATTACATTTTCTAGTTCAGTGGATGTCGTGGAAGACAGTATGACTGTGTTGGGGCTCTTAGGTTGCTTCGTCTATCTGTGCTGTAGTGTCCTTCTTCAGTAAAGCAGGGACTACACTATTAACTTCAAAAGCTAATTTTTTTTATTGATCACTGCATAACAAATCATAAGCTAATAAGGCAGCTTCTGAAATATCTTTGTCTTCCAGACAGCCAAGTAGTTTTCATTGATGCCAAAAATGTATTGTGAAAACAACCCCAAAACCAAGGGATGATTCATAGAATCATGGAATGGTCAGGGTTGGAAAGGGACGTCAAAGATCATCTAGTTCCAACCCCTCTGCCATGGGCAGCGACACCTTCCACTAGACCAGGTTGCCCAAAGCCCCATCCAACCTGGTCTTGAATGCTTCCAGGGAAGGGGCCTCCACAGCTTCTCTGGGTGACCTATACCAGTGCCTCATCACCCTCACAGGGAAGAATTTCTTCCTAACATCTAAGCTAAATCTCCTGTCTTTTAGTTTAAACCCATTCCCCCTTGTCCTATCAATACACTCCCTAATAAACAGTCTCTCTCTTTCTTTCCTGTAGGCCTCTTTAGGTACCAGAAGGCTGCTATAAAGTCTCCCTGAAGCCTTCTCTTCTCTAGGCTGAACAAGCCCAACTCCCTCAGCCTGTTCTCGTAGCAGAGCTGCTCCAGTCCTCTGATCAACTTTGTGGCTCACCTCCGGACTCACTCCAACAGCCCCATGTCTTTCCTGTACTGGAGACCCCAGAGCTATATGGAGTACTCTAGCTGAGGTCTCACCAGAGCGGAGCAGAGGGGCAGAATCACCTCCCTCGACCTACTGGGCACTCTGGTTTTGATGCAGCCCAGGACACAGGTGGCTTTCTGGGCTGTCAGCGCACACTGCCGGCTCATGGTGAGTTTTTCATCAACCAGCACCCCCAAGCCCTTCTCCTCAGGGATGCTCTCAATCCATTCTCCACCCAGCCTGTAGTTGTGCTTGGAAAATTTCACAGCATCTTTGAACTTAAATGTAGGAGAACAACCATAGAAAAATACAGAATAGTGTCCAAAGAGTGGAGGAGAAAACCAACAAACCAAAAAATTATAAACTAGGTGTATGGAAGTACCAGCTGGATGTTCACTACTTTTTAACATTTCAAAACACACAGGCTATTGCTACGGCTACAGAAAGGAGTGTTCTGCTTACAATATTGCACACTTTTCAACAGCCCTTTTGCTGAGATGAATTATTGATGGAGCTGGCCTAAAAATACAAATGAGAAATGAGCATGCAGTGAGAACAGGTTCTTTAGGAAAAAGCTCTTACAATATTTGTGAGATCTAGAGAAATATCTACTAAAGCCACAGGTTTTATTTGGTTGTTGAGGTTTTTTTCTTACAGAAAAGTGCCCAGGCTGTATGTTTAATGTATCTAATTTCAAACTTCAAATTAATGAAATTTCCTTAATCAGAGTGCTACCTAAATTGGCTTCTTTAACATGCCCCACCTATAAGTTGAGGTTCATACACATAATTTCTCAAGGAAAAAAGCTGTTCAAAAACAGACCACAGGACTGTGTTTGGGTTTTCTCTGTTGTGTGGCAATGACCTTTCAAATACAGCAGTTGAAATAAACACTGTATTTTCATTCCATGAATCCTCTGGAAAGACATGTTTGCTATTCAGATCTAGAAGGTACGTGATGTCACAAAGCAGCATTTCTAGAGCAAATCCCAAGTCTTATATTAATTTCTTGCCCACCCATGGTAATGGGCAATGAGGAGTGATGAGACGATATTTCTGAATCAAAGAGAGCATTTAATGTGTCGTACCCTCACTCTTATGAGGAAAGACAGAATCCACCAGACACAGAAGGATACATAGAAATTCCTCAACATCTTCCCCATCAAAACAGAACAGGTCTAATTTAGCATCAGAAGCTAATTATGGTTGTCCTGCATGGAAATATTGTCGAAGCTGAAATATTTCCTTGAAGAATTTTGCCCTGGGAAAGCTACCTTTTTTCCAAAGAACGCAAATAAAATAATGTGACTGCCAGGAAGACACCCAGGACCAACAAGCTGGTATCCCAGTGAGGACTGACATGAGGAACATCTGACATACAAGAAGTAAGGAAAGGCCTGTATAGGAAATTTCCTCATGACACTTCCTCAGTCAGAGGCTGGACAGCAGCTAGAGCTGTCATATCTTCTGTAGGACATGGGTTTATATTATTAGAAGCATATCCATTTACATACACATGGTTTTGAACCTCACAGGATAAAACATTTCCATTCCATGTCACAGGGAAATTGTATTCTAAGAGCTCCCAACAGACGTTTTCTGACAAGAGCCATCACGTGGTGAGAGCATATGGGGGGAGGAAGTAATTACTAAAAGTAATGCAGCCGGTGCAAAAGGGGCATAAAGTCCAAGCAGCAGAGCATCTGAAAAGCTGTACGCAACAGCTGGCACAAGTGATGATGGCTGAACTGCCAGATCCTCTACATGCTTACCTTCAGTTCCTTCTGACTTTGCCAAAAGTAGGTGAAGTATAAGAAAGCAGTGATTTTCTGGCAGGAAGTGACAACAGCAGGGCAGGGCCAAGTGGCAGCATGATGGATGGTACTGGGACAGCTCCTGACACAGAGGACAGGCTGATGCTGCAACAAAGATACTGAAAAATGGAGCGATGGAACATCAGGTTCAATGCATGTGGGAGCCACATAGGAAAGGGGTTGAAAATTAAAAGGGGACAAGGAAAAAGTATGAGAATGATCATTACTAAATGACACAGCATCTAGAATATGTAATTAAAAACAGAACTTTAAAGTCTTACCTTTGTCACTAGTAACTGAGATATCCTGGCAAAAAACCCAGGGCAGATCCCTTTCTTATTTGGCTCTTCTGTCTTGTTATTCGCTGTCCATGACTTAATGAGTTTCCATGTGCGTATGTGCAATACTGTCGTAGCAGTGTTAAAATTTCACGTGACACCAACTGGAAGACTATATATAACCTGGAATTTGTTTTATTTTTTTAAAATGTGCATGCAAAGTTGTACAAGAAACTTCAGTTTTGTCAATCATTTTTTCAGTACTTTTAATCCTGGAGCTTTAATATTACTTTAACAGCAAGTTTCGTGACAAGATAGGACAGTTAGAGTGGGGCATCCTGTTGTCCTCAGGGCATTTGGCCAGAACCCGAGTAACACCTCCACCCATCTCTTGAGGTGCTCTGGCTCAGACATGACAAGCAAGCAACACTTCCAGAAACACAGAGGAATCCAGATACTCTCAAGGATGCTGCTAAAGAAGCGTTGATCCCAGAGTCTCAGTGCGTTTGTATTCACAAGTGTTAAAGATCAAGCATACTAACACCTAATCGTCTCCTGGTTATGGCTCTGTCAGCAAAACGCCATAGCCATTCCTTGCAGAATTACGCTTTCTTTGGCTACATGTGTCCAACAAGTTTTTTCTAATGTCTTTGAAATCAGCCAAAGTATGAATGAGTGTAGAAACACAGAAAGACAGTTGTGTCAGCTTCCTTCTTCTGTACAGCTTTCACATGAAAATAGGCATTTACATCTGTATTCATGACATTTCACTCCCTGATAGTTCCTGAGCAGTAAAGCATGACAGTACGACCCCTCACATTTCCCGGACAGGTGCAAGTATTGTACTTCTCCCATTCATTCCCTCCTCTACAGCTTCACCTGACATCAGCCACAAATATTTTAGCTGGCAGGTTTGTTTCTAAGAAAATTAAATTAACTCTTTAATTCAAAGATGAATATAATGATTTGCTGGATGATTTACTAATCAAGCCCCTCAAACAAATAATTTACTAATAGTTAGAACTTATTACTGGTAATAGTAGTAGGTACTACTGGTAATAGTTAGAGAAAATTTAGATATAAACTTACAGGCTGAACATTTACCAAAGGTTTTGTCCTTTGCAAACAGGGAGTTGGTTGAAGCTGAATTGCTTGCAATTCATAAAAATAAGTGCAGAAAAAATGTAGAGCATGTAGAGCTAACACCTAGCTAGAAGACACTGCCACACAAAACCCACACAAAAAATGACATACAAATCTTGTGAAGGATGCTGCCAAGCCAACTGACTAAAGCAGAGGGCCACAGAGCCAGGGTCAAGCCTCCACACCAATAATATAACCAGTTCCCATCACAATAAAAGATGAAAGTCCTAAAAGACTTCTGAGACACTGTTCTATGATACAGCTGGGAAAAGGTAAATATTAAAACAGCATAAATCTGTTACAGAACATTTGTGCAACCAGGTAACAAAAACAGTGAACTATAAAAACTATTTTGGGGTTTTTTCTCCCCCAAAATATGAGGGAATGTGAGGAAAGCACTTCCTCATGTCATGAGAATGACCAGGAACATTTTGTCAAGAAATCAGTGCATGACTCTCAGAGAAAGACAAAAAGACAATTCTCACATAGATCACAGTCTGCTGCCAAATCATGAATCCTCAAAGATGGGTCGTAGGGGAATAAACACGAGATTTGCTGCAAAGATTTTTCGCCAACAAATATATCAGTGAGATATATTTAGCTCTTCTTGAGTGATCTCATGCCTCAAATTACCTTTTTATGTTCTATAGCAATACTTGTATAGTCTGTTCTGACAGTAAATGATCTGGATTTGTAAAAAGCTAACCAGGCTAGAGCTGTAACAACTTAATAGGGCTTCTGGCCTCAATTCAGGGTGCACAGAAGGGCAAAGTGATTGAAAAGTATTGGTAGAGAAAAGTATCTTGTGCTAGTTCCCTTCAAGTCAAGTTGAATGGAGGGCACAGAGAAATAGTGTAGAACATGATGGAATAATGGCTCTAAATGTAGCTTCAAGGAGAGGCTAGGCTCTACTGCAGAAGATTACAAAATGCATTTGAAGGAAGAAAGGAGCCCAGAGAGAACTCTGCAGAGATGGAGCAATGCACACTACAGGCTCTGCAACCCACTGTGGAGTTAGTTATTCCAGGATGGGACAAGTCACTGGTGCCCATCCTGAAAAATATAGCTGTTCCCCTGCAGAAAAGCAATGAGGATCACAGAAGATGGGATGGAACAAGACACAGCTCACACAACTTGTAGTGAGGAAAATGTTATACTGACATTGATACCACTGTCTCCTTTTCATCATTACTTCATCAGCAAACTATCTTGTATTCCATCTTCCCCTGATGGTGAAAGAGAGAGAGTATTGCATTTTTTTATCTGTTTGCTGTACAAGAAAATTGTCTGTCCCAGAAGCTGCAGAAAGATTGAGAAAGACAGTGTATGAAATTAATTGGCAATATCAGTACTAGGGAAACCTCCAGCAATACTTCTTGTGGTCACCCACACTGCCTGGAAGAAGGCTCAGTGGCAGCTGGCTGTGGCTCCTACACTGGTTCTGCACCCCCATCCTCCTCATCACCCAAAGGAGAATGCAAACGCAGGTTGCCTGCACTCCACCACTAAAGTCGTGGAGCAGAGACAGCCTTTCCCTTCTTTGCCTAGGCAGAAAATATTCCAACCCAAACACGAGGCTGCATTAGAAACTGCATGAAATGCTGCATTGCTGCTACTATCAAGTATGAATTTCACAGGTGAACTCAGCAGCAGAAAGAAAAGAAATCGGCTGATCTGGTGACTTTAGGCACCTGCCAAACAGAGGCAGCAGCTAAGCAAGGATTTATGATAACAGTTTGGGATTTAGGCATCAATACTTCATCTTAATCCTGCTTCAGTATCAAAGTCTCTTAGGACTTTTCTGGTGGGCTAAGAAAGAGACCTGTAGAGGAGGAAATTCTTGCAGGAAAGTGGATGGAGCTAGATCAGTTTAACAAATAAGAAAGGCTCAGTTGGAGGGTGATAATAAATGTTCTAAGTTTGCCCCTTCATTTCTGCTGTGCTGCTGGGAATGCGAATTCAAGCTGCTGCTTTGTAAAGAATAGCCTTGAAAGAATTAAAAACCTGTGATGCATTCCTGCAGCAATGCAGCTAACAGGACGCTTCTCGTGCAGCACGGTGAAATAGCAGTGCAGTTATTAACAGCACCTCGAAAGCAGGGCCTGTGGGAAGGGACGGCTGCTGTAACAGAACCTGAAGAAAATAAAATCTGGCCTTTTTTTTTCTTTTTCCCCTGTATGTTTCTATTACAAGTGATTCCTAAAATAACTAGAATTGAAATATATGGGGAGGATGAAGGAGAAACCTCTTTTGGTTTTGTTGATTTATATATTCTTCAAGAGTCAGACCTTCCTCCAATCACGGTAGAATCCAAAAAAAATCCTTTAATTTTAGCAGAGCAACTCCATGCGTAAATAACTACACACCAATGAGATAAGGGGTTCACAATCCAGCCCAGGACTTCAGCTGGTCTCCCCAGGAACTGGTGTGCATTTCCAACGCAGCAAAAATGGCAGGGAAATGTTGTCTTTAAAGTCAGAAAGAAGCTCTAAGAAACCTCAAGCAGCAGGTGCCAGCATTCAACACCATGCAGAATTGCTATATAAATGTGTCTGAGCTGCTGCTGCTGTTCCTTTAACTTTGCACCAAACAGCTTGCCCATCTCAGATGCTATAGTAGGAGCATGGACAGCTGCAGAACCTCTTCCAGGCAGCTGGAGCAGCAGTGGCTCGCTCCAGCCTTGTAAGGGAAGAGAGGAGTTCCTTGGGCAAGGTGGATGTCAGCGTCATAAGACCTCTCACAAAAGCTGGTTTATACGCAGCAAGCTCTGAGCCTGACAACGTGAAGAACAGCAGGCCTCAGCTGAAGTCAATGGTGTTACATCAAGGAAGAGCTTTGCCCTGACTCAGGAAGGTCCTCAGGCATCAATTCTGCAAAAAAGCAGAACATTCATTTCAAGATGGTCCTTTCCCAGAGTTGGCAGGGACTGCGGGGCCACTGGAAGGCAGGCTAAGTGCAAAATCGTGTCGACAAATTAGATAAATGATCTAGGGAAAACCTGAAATAGAATGTAATTCAATTAAAATGTGAGCAGAAATCTACATTTATCTGCAGATTCATGTTGGGAAGCAACAAGCTAGGTAGAAATTCTGCCAAAATAATGGGATCCAAGGGTTATGACAGATCAGGAATTGAATGAAAGTCACACCTGTGATGTGCTCTCCAGAAAAAGACCAGCATGAGCTGAAGGTGAGCTTGTAACAGAGTTGTACTACAGCTCTGCTTTGTATTGGCAAGCCCTCAGCTGGGTAGACACATTTAGTATGGGATGTAAAAAAATTCAGAAGAAAAATCTTAAATTAGAAGAGTCTAAACCCCATGAGCTTTGAGAAAAAGAATTGAAATAATTGGTGTTTATTCTGAAAGAAATGACTGACGTTACTATAGTCCTCAAATGCATAGGAGGCTGTGGCAAAGAGGAGAAGAATAATCTGTTCTAGCTCTCTGTGCTGGGATGGTATGGCCTGAAAATATAGCAAGAAATGTTCAGATCATGAAGAAAGCAGGAAAAACCTACCTTTAGGGACATTAAAGCATGTGGACAGGTTGTGGTTGCCATGGAGTCACCATCATCTGAGGTTTTAAAAGCAGGCTGAGACAAGATATCTGTAAGGCTGATCCCGTCTCAGGATGAGGGGTGGACTTCTGAGTCTGTGGGTTTTTAAAAGACCAGACTGACTCCTGGCTGCTTTTGTTGACTCGCCAACACAGATAATATTTTAAAATATTTGCAAGTCTTTTTTTTTTTTTTTGACAAAATGCACTGTTTTAAGGCAAAGCTGATCAGCAGCACAGTACATAATAAATGAGTAGGAGCCTGACCCCATGGAAACAGGGTTTTTAATAGATTTCAAAGTCTTTTACCAGTCCTATTCCCACTGAATTCTACAGGAACTGGTGGGTGTCCTTACAGATTTCACAAGAAAGGTAATTCTTATATTCATGCAGAGAGAAGCAAGAGCTGGTAAAGATCCTACAGGAGGTCTGGAGTACTGGAAAACATTTCACTTTAAACACAAATTCACATTCACATCTCCTCCTGTAAAGCCCAAAGGAAATGTATGAACAGAAAAAAAATTACAGACAGAGAGAACAAAACTCCCTCTTTCTGGCTTATGACTTCTTTGACTGGGTCTTGACAGGGATTGCTGGGGCAGCTGCCAGCAACTCCCTCATACTCGGCCCAGCAAATATCTTGGAGCACCAAAATGACAAGAAGGGGAAAAACACTGAAGAAGCCTTTTTGGCCAGATGGTTGTCTTGTAATGGTCTTGCACTTCATTATTTATTCCTCTTTTTGTGGTTGTTGCTTGTGATATTCCAGCCCTATAGACTTCCTCTTGTGAGAAACATAAGAACAAAATAAAACTGTCACCGGCGAATTTATAGGAGACAAGATATGAGTGAAAAACAAGCTATTGTTTCTCTCAAACCAACAAGAAACAGGCACAGAAACACGAAGTCTCTGCAATTTTCCACGTGAAACCCTGCCAGTGCTTTCCAGCACGTAGGCAAACTCCTGCAGCATGCAGGGGCTCCACCATGGCAACCTCACCTTGAGCTGATTGTGGCATCAAGGTATTTGGTGTGAGATCACCAGTACCTACACCTGCAGGAGCACTGAGTTTAGTTCTGCCCTCTCGAGTTTGGGGACTGCGATTAACACAGCTGCGGTAGCCAGCACGGCCTGTGACGCTCATCACCCACAGACACGCTCAGGGCACTAGTCTGTGCCTGCGACTGCGGCAGCCCGGCTGCTTTGAAACGTGTATGTTCTAGCTGGACAAGCTCAAAACCCTAAACGTGAGCTGCACCGAGGGTTTGCAATGGAGACACGGTCTACCATGAGGTGGGAGGTCTGTGCCAGAGCTGGAATCAAACTCCTCTTTCTCTCCTCCGCATGTTGCCATGTAATCACGAGAACATCTCGGTCTTTTTCATTTTTGCCTTTGCTGCCCTATTAGATCCTGTGCACTTGAAAGGCACACTGAATATAATATGTGTTTGCCAGGTGACCTGAAAGACCCTCAAACAGCACGAGAACCAACATGTCTTTTCTGCTTGATCTATTGTCATTGCAAATATTAGCAGATCAGCTGTGTCTGCTTTTTTTCCTGTTTTGAAAATCAATTTTTTAAAGTATTTTCATAAAAAACCACTGCAGGTAGTTTAATCAACGTATAATTTTTTTACCTGTGCTGGCAAGAGTTAACTCCCTGCATGTTTTTTCCCTTAAACACTGACAACTTTGAGGGTTATTTACAGAATTTCTTTGGGCATGGCAAAGTGATGCCATTGGTGTCACTGGGAGCTGATTGGGGAAAACTTTTTAAGACAACTTATGAAATTACAGGATTTGAGCTTCAGACCAGAAGAAACCTGCTCCCGTTTGATTTTTCAGTTGCAATATGTCTAGCAGTTCTTTTAGAGGGAGCTCAAAGTGTAGCCTATTTAGTACCCAAAATACAGAAGCTGTGGCTGGTTTTGAAAACTTAATGACAGTTTTTCTGACAACTTCAACCACTGCACTCTGTGGGTCCCAGTCAGTTTTAATAACATCTCCAGGAAAAAAGAGAGATCTATTTTTACTGGAGATTTATTTTACTCTTGGAATTTGGCCCTTTGTTGGTGATTTATAGTGATGGATTGGGGCTGGGGGGGGGGGAAGTTAGAATTCTGTTTTTTGAGTTTTAACCTATACTAGTAGTACTTGACCACGGATGAAGTCTGTACAGCAATGGCAGTCCAGGTTTAGGAATGCCAGAATCCTGTGAGCCAAATGTCTTGGTGACATTTCAGGTCTTGAAGATATATTTTGCCAAACCATTTACTCACAGCAGACTGAATTCAGAGTTTACTTAGTTCGTACTAAAAACGGAAAAATGCCTGTTTTTCTTGGGTCTGCATTAACCATGAAGTGAAAATTCTCCTGGTTTGGCATTGACAACCGTTGAGGCAAGTAGAACTTATGATTTTGTTTTTCTGCCCCAGCAATGAAAGCCTTCTAACATGCCTTATTTTGTTTATCACAAAGCACCAAATGCACACACGTCAGCCCTGTCTGGGTTAGGAGAGGCTACAGCTTTGCTGTTTACAGCGGGGGGGGTGGCTTAGTGTTTTCTTACTGAGCACCGGTGTTGTGCAGAACATGCAGCGATGAGACAGTCACACCTTGATCTACCTACTGTAGATTAAAGAAGGGCTTTTTTTTTTTTGCCAAAACTTGATCAGGCAAAGTGGTTGGGTCATTTTTTTGGTGGGAAGACATGTCCTTTATCGTATATTTTTTCCACACAACCCCCTTCACTTAGGACTTGGGAAGCAGCTGTGCAGACCTTTCAGACAACATTATTGCCTACCTGTCCTTCACAAAAACCCACTGAAAACAAGAACATTTCCCAACCATAAACAGGGGAATGTATTTACTCTGTTCTTCCAAGTCCTCCTTAGATCCCATATGATTTCACAAATCTTCTTGTCTGCAGCTAGATACAAATCTTCTGGAGAATGATAACTCACAAAGTTTGCCAAAGGGCCACCTACTTGGTTGAAGAATTATCACTAAAACTCTGGGAAGTCCCTGTCCCTGTGCAAATTGCAGCACTGGCTTTAGTGAAAACTACTTATTAAAAGTGTTAAAATGTAATATAGCAATAAATCATTGTGGTTTTTCCAGGTAACTAGCAGTTTCAGCTTAGCTTCTAGCGGGCATAGAAAACTTGCGGTTAATTTACTCACATCACTCTTCAGCCTGCTAAGGCTCAAGAGCAAGGGAAGGAAGTGAATAAGCACAAGGCCATGTCACCTAATCACTTTTCTGCAGAATAAAACCCAGTGACTGAAGTAATTCAGCCCTCCTGACCCTACCAGGATTGGAGTCGTGCCAGCCTCTAAAGAAGAAACTAGACATCAGACCGATAAATGTAAGTCACAAGGACAGTGAACATTAAAATGAAATTTCGTATTTACAAATGAGGCAATGGGCAGCCAAGAGCAAGTGTGGAATTGGGGGAGCAAGAAATATAAAAACACAGCCTGACAGCGCTGCAGTTGTCAGTGCTCACTATTGTAACATGACCCAAGGAAATATATCCAGCCCAAAATCATGCAGGCTGTTCAAGGCATCCCGCCGCTCCGCCTTCCTGTGATGCTTCAAGATGATGGGACAGACGGCTGGAATGTTTTACTCTTCATGGGTGAACACAAGACAGATGCTAGAGCATTCTGAAATGAGAGCCATTTGGGAGCCAATAAACGGGTCTAACAAGGGAGAGTCAAAAAAATCCCCAGAGCTGAGGCTTATATTCTCCCATGTCTCTACAGGCTCAAGTACTGTAAAATCAGAGCAGTCAAGAACTGGGGTGAGGAGGAGCAACCATGGCGTATGTGCAGAGCTGGACAGAGAGCTGGCCTCAGGGCTCCTGCTCTCTCCCATCCAGGCAGCAGATCTGCTGCCTCCATGGGGCAGAGGCTGGGGTTGTGCCCTGTCCCTGAGCTGGGTTTGAACTCCAGGGCTGCTGGGACAAATGAACTGCTCTATTTTTCAAGCTCATATGTGCCCAAAGAGACCATTTCTCATGTTCACCTATAACTTTTTTAAGCTGATCCATGGCAATGAAAATAATTTAAAAAAAGAAAAATCCAATTCATTTGACCTTCTGCTGGAAATCCAGAGTATGTTTTCTGCTTCCCTCTCTCTTGGCTTCTCCTACCCCAAACAAGCTCTGCCAGCTGTTCCAAAACACCTGTTTCAAAATCCACATCAAACATGGATGAACAAGGATTTATTAGGGAAAAAATGATGCAAGATAGGAAACAAGAGAAAAAGAACTTGGAGTCATGTTTCTAGAAACAGGTTAACATGAAAATAGCTGAAGTAGGTTGAGCACAATCCATTTCATGCTTGGAGTGTTAGCCTTAGGAGTGACAGCAGGTGTATTGTAAGACAAAAGCTTCCATGTTCAGGGATTTAAAACATTTATATTGAGTTATACTTGAGGTGTGACTTCTTTTACAGGGCTTCATTTTGAAGCTACTATAGAAAATTTATATAATATCTTTCTAAAGGATTGTTAGACAATTTTCTAGGCAACTTTTTAACTCTGCTGCATCAAATTAGAATAATACATTTTTTTTTTCTGCTACATGAAAATGTTACATTCTGCAGTCTCCAGCCTTCCCAAACAAGGATGGGTCCGGGTATGTTTGCTTGTATTGGTTTGTCTGCATGGGGTTTTTGCTCAGCTGCTTGTTCCTTGGTTATTTTCCTTGACTGGGTAAAGAAAATAAACAAATACTGGAAAACTGCTGTGTTTAGAAGAGAGGGTAACAATTAATCACAGATCTAGAAGCCATGCGTAAAAATTAATAAATTTCCCAAACCCACCATGGGAAAAGCAAAATGATTAAATTTCAGATTTCTTGCAGCCCTTCAATTACTGGAACATAAACCAGAGGCTTTACCAACGTGGCCGGTCCAGGATCCCAAGGAGTTGCTTTGGGTAAGCATAGATAACACTTTCAATCACTGAGGCTTGTAAATGTGTATAAAGGTATCCATAATATAATCAGAGAGTTACAGAATTATCAAATAATTGAGTTTTAGATCATCTGGACCAGCCTCCTGGTCAAAGTAGATCCAACCCTGATAAAGTGACCTAAGGCTTTGTCCAGACAATTTTTTTTCCAGAATCTCCAAAGATTAAGACTACACGATCTCTGTGAGGGGCCTGTGCCAGTGTTTGAGCATACCCAGTGGAGAAACACATTTCCTCATACCTAACCCGGATTTACCTTCTTGCAGCTTGTGTCCATCGCCCCTTACTCTCCTTGTGTGACGGAGACGTGTAACCATTAAATCTGACAGGTTTTCCACAGCGTTTGGTGGGGCCTTTGAGAGGTTTAGCTGAGGTGTTAGCCTCCCCTGACAGCCTGCTGTGTAGGAGATACTGCATGGGAAGGCCCAAGGCACCGTAAAAATCGAATAAGAACATTTGCTGTATGTAAGTGTGCACATGTACACTGCATGCATGTACGTATTATAAAGATGTGTACATATGAGTATGTATGTAAGGTGTAAATTTATCTGTACGTACATATATACGCATGAAGCAAAGCGTGTGTGTGAGTGCCCAGTGAGTGCGCTCTCCCGGGTGGCAGGGCCTGCGCAGGCAGTCACCGCCACCAGCTCCTGGAGCAAGAGCAGGGCGTTACTGCCCCGGCGTGGTGGGCCCTGCTCCTGCAGCCGCCTTAGCGATGGCGGGTCTGCGACTCACTGAACCTTTTCTCACTTTCAGCCCTAAACCTTTGCCGCATTGATACGGAGGCAAACGGAGTTTTGCTTTGCTTTATGCTCGTAGTTTGCCTGAACCTCAAATAATAGGTTTGCTTTTTAATTCAGCAGCTTCAACAGTGCTACACTTTTTCTTTTAAGAAGTCATTCACACACAAAAAAATTGTACTGCCAATGAATATAAACAGTCCGAACAGGTTGTTTGGAACATTTGTGGGAAGCAATGTCTGTGCTTGTGATTTCCTATGGTTTGATCAGTCAGTCACCTTGCGCCTGAGAGACCTCACGGAGGCACTAGCTCTGGTCACACCGCATTGCCCCCTCTTTTTCTTCACTCCCGGAGAGAAAAGTGGTGCCACAGGCCCATGGCACCCAAAGCCTGTGTGCTGATGTGCTCTGCATCGTTGCTGCCCTTAGATGACTGTTATTCTTGCACCTGCATAATTGATAAGGCCATATAGTACCTGATTTATAGAGTTTTATGCCAGTTTACCTGTCCTAAATGAGCCATATGGAGTCAAACGATGGCACTGTGGGCATTACAACAGTGACCGCAGGCCAGGTGAACATCATATTCCTGCATCAGGCCCATACACACTTCAGCTAGGAATACTCTTTGAACCACCCGAGCTCAGCCTCCATGCCTGGCTTTTTCTTAACACCTTCATCCAAATAATGTAAGCGGGAGGCAGGTTCCAGCTTGCCTGAAGGCTTGTGTTCATGCTCGGCAGGTAGGTTACATGCACGCTACCAGGAAAACAGAGCTCATGGTTGTAGGAACAGAGAGCCACCAGACCATCAGCGGCTGATGAGTTTTATTTCCGCTGATGCCCAGACGAGACATCCATTGCATTCACTGCTGGTACCGCCTGAGGGTGCAGGTGGAATATGAACCAGGCTATAACGTTTGAATTTTATAGGTGTGCAACCTGCTGAAGGGGATTTATCTATATTGCGGTTGTTTGCAGCCAGTTGCTGTAATTATTGCTAAGGATAACTTCTCCCAACGAGAACCGGGCTTTTAAGGGCCTGTTTGTAATACTCAAATCCTGTTACACTGTAAACAAGAAAAAAATGAGGACAATGGTTCTGATTTCCAGAATTGAGTTTGTTCAGACAAGTGGGGTTTTGTTTGCTTTCCCCCCCTTTTTAATAGCAAGATTTCTGGAAAGCTGATGCACTTAATGCAATTAGGCCTGACCTTGACAAATCTACTGCACAAAGATAAGTAGGTTATATTATAATCATTACCAAATCAATACATCTATTTCCTAACTGTATTTACTAATTCAAACCTCTGGCCATGGTATAATGAGTTTATGTTGGCAGGGCCAAGGTACTGCTAAAATTATTGTTTTCAAGCTCACTGTTACTTAGGAAAAGAGTAGATGAAGGATCATGGAAATACAGTTGGGAAGTAAAGTTGTTCAAATATTTGCTTTATTGGAAAGAGAATGATACTTCGTGTATTTACATACCCAGCTAAGATATTTACAGGGATGGACTTAGCAGAAGACAGGGATTAGTGGGACTCATGTAGACAGTGTTAGCCTAACAAAAGGGAATGTAATTCTCATAAAATGGACAAAATGTGATATCCTTCTAGGCTACATCAAATCCTCTTCTTGATCCAGAGATTAATTACATTTATTTTGGACAGCACTACGAAAATGTGTAGTTGCAACTCAACTAGATTGATGATGAGTGGTCCATGGTTTCTTTGCCCATTGTCCACATATGGGCAACAACTACCAATGGTTTTTGGCAAAGAAGGAATTATGCATCTAACTCCCTGAGATGTCTGGTGGAACGTACACCTCAGAAGCTGTAGAAGCTGTCTTCCAGACATTCACTAGTACTGCAGTTATACTAGAACTATCCTTAGCTTTTGCTTTGCCCTGCCCTGACTTCACCAAGAATAGAGAACTCTACCAACTCTACCACTCTGCCAGTGGTCACTCTGCCCAAGACAGCTCCCGACCACCACATCTCCCACCAGTCCTTCTCTGTTCGCAAACAGAAGGTCTAGTGGGACACCTGCCCTGCTAGGCTCTCTAACCTGCTGTGTCAGGAAGCTGTCTTCCATGCACCTCCTAGACTGCTTCTTCTGGGCTGTATTGCATTTCCAGCAAATGTCCAGGAAGTTGAAGTCCCCCATGAGAATGAGCGCTGGTGATTGCGCAACTTCTGCCAGCTGCTTGTAGAATGCCTTGTCCATCTCTTCATCCTGGTTCGGCGGTCTGTAACAGACCCCACCAGGATGTCCACCTTGTTGGCCTTCCCCCTGATCCTTACCCACAGGGACTCGACCTTGTCATTCCCAGATCTGAGCTCTACTACATCAAAATACTCCCTAATACAGAGAGCCACGCCACCACCCCTCCTTTGCTGCCTATGTTTATTTCAATCAGAATTGAATTCCTGCCTAAACCAAGTATGTAAACCAATAAACCTAAAAATAAATGGGTAAAGTTAATAATTTACTTTTCAAAAGAAGTGTTAGGATAATTTTAGCAGAAAAAGTTTACTGTAGAGGCATGCATCTGTCAACTTTGCAGTAACCAAGACTACAAAATTTTTCAAGTCTACTCTTTCATAAAGTAAGGGAAGAGCTGGGATTATTTTTTCCAGAGTTACTGCAGTACACGGACTGCAGTACTTTGGCTCAGGAACTGTTCTCTGTGTAAAATAAACTAAAATAAAGGCATCTATTTGAAGTAATTTCAAGCAAACCTCACAACAAGAGCATTTATTAAAAATAATTTTAATTCTTTCAAATATGGACAACTGCCTGTGCTCCTTTCAAGTTCCTGGGCAACTCATGAGGACGATGACATGCCATCATCCTATGAGACACTGTTGGGACAGGGAGGTTAGGATACCTCACTGGATCATCAACATACATCCTATCCCCAATACAATCTCCTTCAGATCAAGTTTGGGTTGGTAACTAGAAAATTTACCTGCATGAAATAAACACATCTTGCTGCTTGCTTAATGGAACAATTGAATAATTTGAGGTTGATTGAGCAGTTACTAGATCAACCACAACTGCTGGACTTTGCAGTGTAAAGTCAAGTGTGATGGGGATTTATTTGTTAGAGACACAAATAACAGGTGTCTTAAGTGTTACTGAAGTACACTGTCTAAAGCTGTGAAACCATCAGGACAGAAGAGCGCTCAGCATATTTTCATGTGCAACTTCTTGTTAGGTCACTACTTCTGTGCAGACCTCACTGGTGACCCCATAAGTAATTCCCATTTTCTCAAGGTATTGACCTACAAATAGATTTGGAAAAGGCTGTGCCTCCGCTCTAAGCAAATATTTACCTCTGAAGCAGCATTCAGGCAATAGAAATCTGTTGAGTGAAGGTCCTGAAGCAGAAGGTGCTGGTGGTCTGTGCCTGCTGTCACACAAACATGCACAAGTAGGGTTTTGTGACAGTGGGTCGGACTTACCTGAGTAGTGGCAACAAAGCATGTTTTGCTGGCATATTTTAGACATCTAAAATCCTATATTTTTTCTATGTCTTTTCAGAGACTAGAAGACGAGCCTGTGCTCACTGAGTTATGTTGTGAATATCTAGAACAGAAGAGGTAAAATCTCCAGACATGGAACATTCGTGGATGGTTACAAGCAAAAGAACCATAGCTTCTCTAGGAGTGATTTTGTCTTTATTGCCTCCCACTCTGATACTGAGAAATCTTTTTTGGTCCAGCCAGGGCTTGGCTTTAACATTTTTGATGGTACTACAGTCAATGGCCTTCTGTAGGGTCAGACAGAAGTCTCTCCTGAAGGAATGTGGCTGTATCAGGTAGTTTAGTTTCCTCAAACTGCAAAGCAAAGTGTAAGGTCTGCTCCAGAGGGAAGAAACTCACAGTATTCTTACATGATGCTGATGAATTCAGGCATAAGGCCATTTCTAGGAGAAACATTTTCTTTTGAAAAAACAGAACCACCATCTCAGCAGAGATCATACGTGCTCTAGCACAGTCACCCAAAGTTGTCTGGAATCTTTTACTACCGATGTAATTTGACAGCAATCTGATATTGTACCTTATTTTCTGCTTGCCTGAAAATTACTGTGTCAGTGAATTTTCTCCCTTCAAAAGCAAGGATGTCATGAGCCAGCTGCACAGCCCCATGAGGAGATAGGAACTGAGTATTTAGGCTACAGACAGGACAGGCTCAGTGAGTGGCTTAACTGGAATTTTTAGAACTGCACTTCTCAAGAACAATCCCACGGCAATGCCTTTTGCTGTGAAGAGATTAATCTTATGAAATCCTGTGTTTTTTTCTCTGTTGAAGTGGATTACACCATTGACGTTCTGGTATAGTTAATGAAATTCTTTTCTGGAAGCAAGCAAAAACTCCCTTTGAGAAAGAATTGAAGTTTTCTCTTTTATAATTCCCCAAAATTCAAGCACGTTTACATCAGTCAGTATCATTCTCACTTGCATAAATGAAAAAGCTGAAAACCAGAGAGTTGAAATGGCTTGACAAAGGTCGTGGGAAAATAAATTTACTTGTAGAAATCATTTCACTAGCTGAGAGTGGGTAGATTTTGCCTACAATCAAAGTGTTTTTGGACTGGTTGTCATTTGTGCCCTTTTTGTCAGACTGTGCAAACCTACCAGAATATAGTCCTAGTCGTTTATAGAGCACAATGAAATATCAAAGTGATATGAAAGTGTTTATACATAAAACTGCATAAAAATATTGCTGTTAATATTGATAATGATTTGTCTGCTACACTGTACTTTATATACTATTAGATCTGATCTTTTTCAATTAGTTTGACTTGAGGCCCACCGATTAAAGGAGCAAAGAGTAAACGTCAAGAAGCTGAATCACAGAATATTGAAAAGGTTAGAACAAAACCAGATGCTACTAAAATACAGTTGCTTGAACATAGAAAGCACTGACAGATTGTACCTTGTGATCCCTTCTGCACCGCCACTTTGAGGACGGTGACAAGAACAGAAAGAACAGGAGAGCTGGGTTTTGCAACAGTGTAAACAAGAGAATAAATAAAGTATTTTGAGCTACTCAAGGTCATATACAGCTGGGAAGAGCAGCGTATGGTATGGGATTCCCTGGCCTTCTAAGCACATGGAGTTTCAGGGACACTCCTCAGCCTCACCTAACTTCTCTTTCGATATGAGCTCCTGAAGTACAAGTATTCTTCCAAACAGAAACTTCTTAATTTATCAGTTCTATTTTCCACAGGCCAAATTAAAATTTAAGCAGGAACATAAGTGCTTAGAAATATTATTCACACCAAGCATTTTCTAATGAATTAAAAAGTCATTAAATATTTACATGAAAAATGCACAATTTTTAACATAAGGACAATTTCTACTGTTCTGCAAATGAGCACAATTGCACATTATGTGGTTTATAATGTATTAATTATAATGGTCAGTTACAAATTTCAAGCTTGAGAGGAAAATGTGAGATTTCATTGGACTAAACTGCATTTTGGGACACTGCAGTCATGAGAACATGTTCTTAGTAAATTACATGATACAGCTGCTATAGCTGAAGTACCGCCAAGAACAAACTGCATATTGTAAACTTTAAAGACAAAATATTGAAAATACATACTCACTACAATGTACTAAAACATGGGATATGAACTTCTCTTTATCATAAAGCTCCTGGTTCATCAACAAGAATCGAGTTGCCATGTGCACAGTAAGTTACAGTTTTTCTCATGTCTGGGTAGATGAAGTTAATGGGTATTTTCATTTATGGCTACCCACAGTTACATTAATGAAGAAAGAAAAAAATGTAGTATTGCCACAGAGTAAAGAAGAACCATACTCATCCATCATCCCTGGGGATGGGTTGCATTCTTCTGGAGGCAGATTAGGTCCTGTCCCTCTCAATGACTGGCCTCATTGGTTCAAGCACTTCCAAGCAGACGAGAATTTGTGATGGTTCATGGTTGTGCAGTGTACTGCAGTGATCATTTCTGCCAAGGCGGGACTTCTCACACTTCATTACAAACATTGGTAACAGCTACAGTGGCTTGTTTAGAGTAATTCAAGTGAAATGGTCACTTCTACTGTATGACTCACCTGGGATACTTGTCTACCTTCAGACAGGTCTTTGAATGTTTCTATCCACTGAATATAAAGAAAGTCTAGATGAGCTCAGATGCAGAAGTCTTCATGGTTGACATCTAGTATCAGTTGAACCTGTAGATCTGACTTTAAAAACATTAGGATTCATTGGCTTGGCTTGGCAGTGCTCTACAATAGGGTGAAATACAGCAGATTTTGACCTGGAATATCTGAATCTATATATGTGAAACCCCGTAGCTCTTACTCAGAACATGTCACTGTAAATCTTGACTACCTTAGACTTGCACTGCCAGTCAAGTATTACTCCCTAATATTTGCAGTCCTCCATGACGTATAAGGCTTTTCCCCAATAGAAAGGCATGATTTGGTTTCATCCAGAATAGTGAGAGAAACCCTTGGGCAAAGCTTTGTTGATTTGGGGATTTTCTTACTGCATTTTCTTCTGTTCAGAGTTTTTTAAGCCCTCCTGTTTTTTAGTGAAATATGTTTGTATGAACAGAGAGGACAATGTCTAAGAGATGACAGATTATACTCATCATGTCTCATAATTCAAGTTTAAGAACTATTCAGGGGAAAAAAATATAAAAGCCAATGTCTTCATAGTTAGGTCTGGTTTAGATGTCGAAACTGCTGTTGCAGAAACTGTGAATTGCTGAGCTCAAAAATTAACAAGATTTAAAGAAACAATTAGGCAGGACTATCTTGTTATCCTAATAATTCATAAAAAGTTTTGGAAACATTTCCTCATCAAAGTTATGTCGATCTCTTGATATCAGAAACCAGAAAGAGAACTATGTCGGATGCACATGTTACCTACTGCACAGTTCTTCAGAAACATCTATTATCAGTCACAGTTAGTGACAGCAGACAAGATTCTTGACCTTGACTCGAATCAAGTATGACAAGACACTTGTTCTTTCTGTGAAACTTTTTTTTTGTACTAGTGTTGCTAACAAATTAAAGTATTTTACCATTTTCTTCCAGGCCAGAGCAGCCAAAGGTTCCCAGTGAAGGACCAACGTGTTCATAAAATACATCCCAAAGGTATCTTGAGTCTGGTCCATTTAAAATTTTTTTATCAGAAGAATATATTTGGTATTGTGCTCACTTTAAATACTACATTGCTTGTCACACTACATTTGGCAATAGATCTCTTCAAATATATTTAACAAACTGTTCCATGAGTAATAAGTACATATAAAATATCTTCATTGAATTAAAAAAATCCATATGTATTTTCTTCATGAAATACAATATATACATTATGATCTTATAGTTTTAAGGTAAGTCAAAACTGGGGCTTAAAGAAATTCACAGTGTCCATTTTAACTCTGTAATAAAAACCTTCAATTTAAAAGTGCCTGGATCTTAAACTGTGTTTACAGATTTCCTTACATTGGGTTTATGAAGATCAAAGGTTTTACTGTCATCTAGCACTAGACCGCAGATCCAAATTGTACATTACAATGAACAAAAATAAAGATTGTTGATTACTGAAAGCAAACTTTGACTGTCCTTGTTACCTCAAGTTCTGATCAAGAGATTTTCCAAAGAGCTTGTCAAAGGTGGACGATCTACTTTGAACAGTATGAAAAGACTCAAGCAGGAAGTCAAAATCAGTGCCCAGTCCTGGCCAAGGGAGATGTCAGGAACCCTCCAGGAGCTGAAAGGCAGTGAAGTTACCTTCACCCTGCCTTCTAGCCCAAGATCACCCCGACTGCCTTCATTTTCCACACAACGGCTGACAGAAAGCAGAGCATTTCTGCCAAAGACCAACCAGTAGGTCATCTCAGAGTCTGCAGTACCCCCTGGGAAATACTGTAGATTATGAGGTAATGCTTTCTCATGATCAAATGTGAGTTCTGAAATTGGCTGTTCTATAGCTTATAGTTTTTCAGGCCAGCACACTGTGATTTTTAATACAGACTACTCTACTACCTTTCAAAAATCTCTTTCCTTCTCCTTCCTCAGAGGAAGAAGACTTAAAAGTTCTAAACCCTGAGTTCATTATGCCTGAGGCCCACAGGAAACGGATTGTCCCCCACACTCCATTTGTGGCTAAACTAAGGAGCCAAGCAGAAGGCTGAGCAGTTCCCCCAAACCATGGCAAACACCCTCGGGGCAGGCTGACCTCCCAGCAGCTTCCATTGCTCTCCATGCAGGACAGAGCCTCTCGCCTGCCCCGGTCTCCACGTGATTTCAAAACCTGCTCTAATACCCTCTTTTTTTCCCCGAAAAATACACAGTGATTTCACCAACAATATTTTTAAAAAGGACAATGAGTAAACTCAGCTCAAAACTAATCTAAACTCATTTAAAAATAACCTCCAGTCTAAAAGAGAGGCAGAAACCTTCCGATACATTCCAAAATAAGTAAGTTTCACAAAGCTAATTTAAAAGCAATTACTGACAAGCCATTTTCAGCCTTGTTCCCTGAACATGCAAGGCTTTTACAGGTTCATTATACATCTTGGTGTTCCTGCTACAATTTTTCACAACCCTTTCACTGATTTCAACCAAGCTTAAAGAGGAGCAGAGAACCCCGATACAATACATGCTTCTAACAGTCCTGGAATTGGTGATTTTCAGAAGAGAGAAACCCAAATTATATTAACTGAGGGAAAAATTAGATAGAATTTTGCCTGAATTTGTCTGGAGAGACAGAAACCAGCTGACTGGTTAGTCACTCAATTACCAGCCAGACATGGCCTGGGCTACCTCTTGTCCAGCTAAACAGATGTATGGCAATTAGCAGGGTGGAAGATTTGGAGGCTGTTGATTGTGACAGGGAGCAAAGATTCTTCACCAAAGGAGTTCTAGGGAATACAGCGGAGCTTTCTGCAGTGGAATAAAGGACACAGGAAGCAAATCCCTAGATGAGATTCCATGAACTTTTGGAACATGTTTTCATTTGCTAAGAATAGGTCTGAATAAATGCAGCAATTTAAACAAGTTTAACTTGGGGAAACACGAACCTAATGCATCACATTCCCAGAATTCAGAGAGAGAATCTGCACCTAACATTTTAATATCTTCCACCTTAAATAAACATGTTACCAGCTCTACATTCAAACCCCTTCCCTGCAGTCTGCAGGTTTTAGTTCAAGACATAAACCTGGAGAACTTGGGAATTCTGGAATGGATTAGAACTTCAACGATTAATTATTTTGGATTAAAGAAATCTTCATTGCCTCAGCAATAGTTTTTTAATAAACTTGGTGAAAAATATCTATTTCTTAATGCACTAACTCCCATTGGAACCTAGGTACCTTTCAGGATACTTCAGTGGTGACAGGGTAAGTATGGAAGGGTATAATACAGTGCTCTGAGTATTCTGCTATCTACCTCTTCAAGAAAATGCTCAAAGAAAGTACTTTAATATCCCACATATTTTTAAGAAAGGCAGTTAGCTTTTCTTTTCTTTTTTTTCTTTTTTTTTTTTTCTTTTTTTTTTGCCAGTTGGGAACACTTGAAAAATTAAATATCTTTTGATATAAATACGTAAAGTCTGGAATTTTCCTCTTTTGCTTCACTAAAATATATGTTAAGAATGTCTACAAAAGCAAATTTGCAAAAATAAGCACTTAATGTAGGAAAAGTTTAGATTTATGCTTTAAATCTTTCATGACTGGGCTTATCAAGATTCCACTGGAATTCTAAAAGAGGTAAATTGATTATTAAAACGATCTAATATTAACTCTTCTTCAGCAGGTAAAGAATAAATAAATATCTTTACTCAAGTGGTATTTCCTCTCTACCATAGACACAGAGGATTTGCCACTGTAGTTTTTCAATACGAATTGGAATGATTTAATTTCTGAATCTGTTGTAGAAATGTGAGCTAGACTTGAGAAAAACAGAAATATGGCTTTAAGTGAATTATTAACGTTCTGTTGCATTTCTTAAATGTTTAGGTTATCTCTTGCTTTCTTCCTCCTTAGAGTCAATTGACAGTTTTTCCCCAAGTTTCCGTATAAGTTCTGCCAAATCTTCAGAATTCTGGGATTTTTCCTCAAGGAGTTCATAACGGAGACTTGAGATGTCCTGTTTAATTTCCTTCAGTTCACCTGTAAGAGACATTAGAAGATCACACTATTAAAAAACAAAGGAAAAAAGCAGCATACCCAAATGTCTCACAGTTATCATGTGACTCCTCTCGATTTCTTTGTCGAAGCAGAAGTGGATGTTCTGTGGCCTGCTGGCAAATGCTGGATTATGGATAGGAATATGAAGATGTAGCTAAGCAAACAAATCTAAAGGCAAAAGTGCAAGAGATCACATCAGTTCACAAAACCCACACGATCTGTTAGATGGAAGAGTGATCATGGAGATCGAGGATGCCTGAGTCCTTGTGGCCAGCAACAAGGCCTCTCACTGTCCATAAGAGAGTGGTCTCCTCCTTTTCCTGCTGCACGAAGTGTCTTTCAAGCATCAGCGGGGTGCAAACGGAAGACAACATTTCTGCGTAGTGCATTCACCATCTGTTTCCAGCTAAGAAGCCACATCAAAAACAAGGCTCAAGCATGTGTATCAGCAGGTATGCATCGCCCACACAAGGGAGAATTCCTGCTGGAATGCCCCAAACCAGCCACTGCATTACATGCAGCCTTCCCATGTGGGAAATGCATGGGCATTACTAGAAGTGGCAAGACTTCACCAGAAGGTCCCTGATCAGTGATTGTTTCTGATGGGAGAGCAGAGACAGAAAGCCACAGCTATGATTCTATGATATCTTCCTTAACTTCAATTTCACGTTAATTTTACATGTTGCACTTGTAAACGTCTGGAGTGCATTAAGTATTTTCGAAACATTTTTCAAGTGGCATATGTAACCACTTAATTAGTTTGTTTTGACTCTCTGATTAGAGAAAAACATACAATTCATCAACACACTCACCTTCATTGACTTCATCACTTTCCTTATCTATCTGAGCTTTCAAAACATATCTTTTAATGAGACGCTTCATTATTTTCTGCAGAGAAGAAAGAAAGAAAAAAAAGAGTTTTATTAGTTGGTCTTTCTAGTATTGCTATGAGCTCTGCTGTCTCCTGTTGCATTCAGGCATTTCAGTGCAGGACTTGCCAGGTTAAATAAATATAATGTAAAAAATCTCTGCTTTCATCTGCAGTAGATATTTAGACTTTATGATTTTAGAAAACAAAATACTTCTTATGAATGTACTAATTCATGAAGCTTAATCTACCATTGGAGTCTATGAGAATGATTAATGCAGTTGCAGCTTTGGTCTCCAGGTAGGTGAAACCATCTAGCCTTTGTTGCTATCAGGAGATGATAATGACCCAGATTAGCAGTGCTAATTGCTAAACTCTTTTGCAATCAGTTTATTCTAATCTATTTTTACATTTTATCTGATAAGTTACCTTTTCTCAGCATAAGGCTTAGAGAAAACGGTTCTAGACCATCACTACAGTCATGCTTGCAAGGTCAGCTGTGGTACTGTTTATTCTAATAATCTGAGAATGTTTCAGATACAGAGCCATGCATCCTCATGTTTACGGGTTAAAATTGTAATTGTAATATCTATCACTGCATCATAATGAAATCGGCTGTGAAAAAGTCACGAGTTTTTGGAACAGACTTATACAGACGCTGCGTAATGTAGAAGTGGTGCAGAGCTAGCCTGCCCAAGGGGAAAAACTTTCTTCTGTCTTATGATTAAAAAAGGTATACTTAATATCACCCTCTTTTCTATACCTTTTTGTACTCAGACAGACTTGTTCTAATACCCCAGCAGCTCTTGTCTGTTCCTTTACGCTTGCTTTGCGGTATTACAGGTAAGAAAAGAGCAGCCTCTGGACCAGAGCAGCTGGGCTTTGTGAGGACTATGCGGGTCTCTTTATGCTTAACTGCACAAAGCCTTACTGCTGTTGTTTAGGAGGCAAAAAATAAACAGACTATATTGATAGCATAGAGATTTCAGTGCCTGAGGTATTAGAATGAAGTGGTGTGGCATAATAGGCTAAACTGCTTCAGGAGTGAGAAGATTCTGCATTTCTTTTCGGTTTTCTTACTTCGCACTGTGCGGTTGAGGACTCAACGTGTCTCTAAAATTAAAAACATTTTTCAAGCACTTTAAAATATTGCACTATAAGGGCAGCATTCAAGAAACAAAGAGGAGACAAAGATACCCTCAGATTGTACTGCAAATACCTAAATCATTTATTTATTTCTGATATATACAAGGTCCGTGGATTTATTCTCGATTCATGTTGTTTAACATAAATTCAAAACTATCCTCATGTTATCAGTCTGATTCGCAGGTTCTACAACTTCTCGATTTTGTTTAAAAATAAACTGGTTTTTACCTGGTATTGCCTTGGAGGGTTGTTTAAACTGTTTAAGTGGATTTCATCTGAGCTTCTTATACTCGATTGCTTCCTTTGGCCAAGCTGAAATGGAAACATTATTTATGGTACAAAATAAATAGATAAACAATATGATTAAATTACCTCATGCATGTATCATATGACAGAACATTAACTGTTAAGCTCAATTTGGGAAGTATGAAATTACTGTGGTAAAGTCCTCCTACCTGTGCAGAATTTCATCACGAGAGCTGTAACAAACCATTTCAGAGGTTTTCTCCCTTTACTCTGCCTCTCACATGCTCCTAACACGCCCAAGGTCCCCACGGCCTCTCCCTCATGCCTTGGGCACACGGAGGGGGGGGTATGACTCAGGTCAGGAGGAAGGTAGCACTGTGTGGCACAGCTTTCTAGGCAATGGATGAGGGACACTCAGGACAAGGTGTGGGAGAAGCCTTTCCTTTCTTTCATAGCACCTCCCCACACCTAAGGAGACCTCCACTACCACGGAAGACAGGAGGAGTTTGCTTCTCCCCTCACTTGCGCTAACACCTGAATGTAATCGGTTATGCAGTTCATGCCAGGGACCACAAAATTATCAGCTGATATTTTTGAGTAGCATCTTCTTTACTACACATGCTGAAAGAAAATGCCATCACTCCCTGATGAAATACTGAGGATGCAATTTGCTGGCCTCAGTTCTGATTTACAGCTTTGAGAAGGACTAAATCGCAAAATGGTGAACTGAGATTCAAGCTGAATGACGCAGCTGCAGCCAGAGTGAATAGCGACTGTTGAAACAAAATGAATGACATTCCTGGCTGAGGGGTCGGGCCCAGAGAGTTATGGTAAATGGGGTTGCATCAGGCTGGCGGCCAGTCACGAGTGGGTGTTCCCCAGGGCTACGTTTTAGGGCCAGTTCTTTTTAATGTTTTCATAAATGACTTGGATATAGGACTGGAAAGTGTTCTGAGCAAGTCTGCAGATGACACTAAATTGGGAGGAGCTGTTGATTCCGTTGAGGGTGGAGAGGCCTTGCAGAGAGATCTGGACAAATTAGAGAACTGGGCAATCACCAACCACATGAAGTTTAACAAGATCAAGTGCCGGATCCTGCACCTGGGAAGGGGCAGCCCTGGCTGTACGTACAGACTGGGGGATGAGATGCTGGAGACCAGCCATGCTGAGAGGGACTTGGGGTTGTAGTGGTTTCACCTTGGCTAAACGCCAGGTGCNGCGGAAGCAAAGCAAAGGAAAAACAAAAGATTATTCTCTGCTTCCCATCAGCAGGCGATGTCCGGCCACTTCCTGGGAAGCAGGGCTTCCAAAAGCGTAGCAGTTACCCCGGAAGACAAAACGTTGAAAAAAAACGAATGCCTTCCGTTCCTCCCCCTCTCCCTCAGCTTCCCATTGCTGAGCAGACGCCATATGGTATGGAATATCCGTTTGGCCAGTCTGGGTCAGCTGCCCTGGCTGTGTCCCCTCCCAGGATCTTGCCCACCCCCAGCCTACTGCTGAGGGGGGGGAAGAAGGGTTGGAGACACAGCCTTGATGGGTGCCAGCACTGCTCGGCAGCAGCCAAAACCCTGGTGTGTTATCAGCACCTTGCTGCTACCAATGCACAGCGCTGTGAGGGCTGGTACGTGGAAATTAACTCCAGCTCAGCCTGACCCAGTACAGGGGTCTTGGCTGACACCAAGAAGAACATGAGCCAGCAGTGTGCCCAGGCTGCCAGGAAGGCCAACCGTGTCCTGGGGGGCATCAAGCACACCATTGCCAGGAGGTCTAGGGAGGTGATTCATGATCCTTTTACTTACCAGTTTATACCTAATCTACAAATGCATTTAATTGAATTATGTATTTTTAAATATTTACTGTGTATTTTATTATGTATTTTAAATGTAATCTTTCATGCCAGCTACCATTTTCAAACTTATGCTACATTGGTTCACTTCAAAAGTTAATCCAATGCTTAATTAAAACTTGATTTTCACTTGAAATAGCAAAATCGGTAATATGTGGTGAAAGGAGTTGAGACACCGTGAACTTGTAAAACCAGACACACTGTAACATCTTCGTCTTGACTTTGACTTCAGCACTCTGCATTTTTGGAGCAGAATAATGTACTTCTAATTAGCTACAGACTGCACCTGGAAAGTTGGCAGGTAAATCAGAGATGTCTAACTTCATTAAAATTGCTTATGCATAACAGTAACAGGACAGAACATCCATTGTACTTCACTGAATGACCACTTGGTGGCAGAGATTGCCAAGATTTCATTATACCTTCATTTTTACACGAAATGTTTAAACTCTCTAAGCGTCACGCATATGGCTTTTTCCTCTCCCAAAAATTACTACTACAGTCAACTCGGCCTGCCACATCAATGACTGAACTATAATACATATTTTTAAGTTAATATCTGTGAAACATCTGCACAGGGGTAACTGAAGGGGAAAAAATGGAACTTGAATAAAACAATGATAACAAACACAGCAAATAACAAAAATAACTCTCCTCCAGGAGTGTTGTGTGAAAGAAGAAATGCAGCATAAATGGACCATTGCTCTTAGAAAACATCTTCTTTAAATTTGCTTCTCATTTTGTCATTCTCTAGTATTACTTAAAATTCAGGTCAATCTGAATAGCAATGTAATTAGCACAGCTGTTATGTGTAGCACTTTGTTAATGTCTTAAATACCAGTTTTTCAGAAGCAGTTGATGGCTTGGAGTGCCAGTAAATCTTACGCGCTTGGACCAGAAGGGAAGGTTCCCAGAAAATGACTCAGTTTGCGCTCCCATAACCAGAGGTCACAGATTCACAAATGCACAGGGCTTGGAAGGGATCTCTGGAGATCATCTAGTCCAACCACCCTGCTACAGCAGGATCACCTATAGCAGGTTGCACAGGATCGCATCCAGGTGGGTTTTGAATGTCTACAGAGAAGAAGACTCTACAGCCTCTCTGGGCAGCCTGTCCCAGTGCTCCATCATCCTCAGAGTACAGAAGTTTTCCCTCATATTGAGATGGAACTTCCTGTGTTCCACTTTGTGCCCACTGCCCCTCATCCTGTCCCTGGGCATCACTGAAAAGAGTCCACCCCCTCCCTCTAGACATCCACCTTTCAGGTATTTATAAGCGTTAATGAGATCCCCTCTTCTCCAGGCTAAACAGACCCAGCTCTCTCAGCCTTTCCTCATACGGAAGATGTTCCAATTTCTCTAATCATCCTGGTAGCCCTACGCTGGACTCTCTCCAGTAGTTCCCTGTCTTTCTTCATCTGGGGAGCCCAGAAGTGAACACAATACTCCAACTATGGCCTCACCAGGGCAGAGCAGAGGAGGGGATAACCTCCCTCAACCTGCTGGCCACGCTCTTCTTGATGCACCCCAGGATACCATTGGTCGTCTTGGCTACAAGGGCACACTGCTGGCTCATGGAGAACTCGTCATCGACCAGGATTCCCAGGTCCTTCTCTGCAGAGCTGCTTTCCAGTAGGTCAACCCCTAACCTGTACTGGTGCTTGAGGTCATTCTTGCCTAGGTGTTGGACCCTACACTTGCCCTTGTTAAATTTCACAAGGTTTCTCTTTGCCCAATTCTCCAGCCTGTCCAGGTCACTTGTGAAAAATTCAGAAACACTGTTTTATAATATGAAAATAAAAGTTAACATATTTTTTATTGTCTAAGTGAAGGTTTAAAGCCATTTCAATAATTAGTTGTCCCTTATTTCTATCCTGAAGGGCCATGTTTTAAGAAAAAGACTTAAATACATCATCTGCCACTATATAGCTATAGGTTTCTAGCTAAGGAAGACTAATCAGTACTGTGACCCTTAAACCATAAATTTTCTCATTTGCAAGGCATTTTTTCAATTTAGAATACAACTCAAAGTAGGTTTCTTTAAAACTCTCCTTTTTCTTACTTTATTTCTCCCCTTTTTTGTTTGAGTCTCTTCTTCACTTGATGTTTAAAACACTAATTCTAGCCTGAAACAGAAGAAATCTGTGGGTTTTAATCAACAGCCTGAAAGAAAACATCTTCACCGCCTTTATTATTATATGCAGATATGTCTCAAAAAATTAGTCTCTGCTGTGCTACACTTTGCACACAGCTATGTACATCACTCGCCATTCAGTACTGATGGCATCTGGCTTCGTTTTCTGTAAGCAGTAATAAGGGCAGAGCTGGCTCTAGGGGCAGAATTTCCCCACTTCCCATCCTAATTCTTGTCTTTACACTCACCCCAGGTGCTGCTGCTGCTGCTTTTGCACTGAGAGCATAAAGCCTCTGCAGGAGAAAAACCCACCGGCTGGGTCTGAATCAGTAAACTCAACATGTATTAACATAGCAGGCTCCCAGCACCTGAAGGGGCCTACAGGAAAGATGGAGAGGGGCTGTTCATCAGGGAGTGTTCATCAGGGAGTGTAGTGATAGGACAAGGGATAATGGGTTTAAACTGGAAGAGGGGAGATTTAGATTAGATATAAGGAAGAAATTCTTTACTGTGAGGGTGGTGAGGCACTGGAACAGGTTGCTCAGAGAAATTGTGGAGGCCCCCTCCCTGGAAGTGTTCAAAGCCAGGTTGGATGGGGCTTTGGGCAACCTGGTCTAGTGTAGGGTGTCCCTGCCCATGGCAGGGGAGTTGGAAGTAGATGGTCTTTGAGGTTCCTTCCAACCCAAACCGTTCTATGATTCTATGATTTCTGGGTTCCACAATGCAATGTCTTCTACCAGAAAACCTTTCCTACTCAAGTAGGAAATGCACCAGAGCAACTGTCTCTCTGCCTCAGCACAGTTTGGCAACTGAAATGGTCTGGGGAGAGTAGCTTGCAGCAATCCTACTTTGGGAGGAAAACCACTTGAATAAGGACAAGCCATTCCTGAACTGGCCTCAGTGCCTAAATAAGCTCCCTGTCACATTTAATTTACCAGCACAGACACAGACACCAAGTCTTGAGTCTGGCCTTGCCAAATCTTTTCTCATCTTTGCACAGCTCTACTACATTTATAGTTGCTCCTTGCACAAGTAGCTCCTTGCTCAGCCGTGGCAGCAGCACCAACCTGCTCAGCACAGGATGAGTCCAAAGTCAAAAATGAAAAAGCCTGAGTGCCTTTGACAAGATGCCATTGAACAGCCTCAGCAATAATGAATTATCAACACTAAGTCAAAATTTGACAAAAAAATTTTAGTTACTTTTTAGATGTGCAAAGGATGGCAGCATCTGATAGATTCAGATAAAGTCAGCTCCACAGGACGGCAGCAGTCCAAAAGGTAAATAAAAATGTAGTCACCTGGCAGTATCAGTCACCCTGCTGGAAAAGCTGAGGAATGAATAGACGTGACTCAGCTGCTTTATGCTTTGCAATGTAAAAGTTGTTTGGTTTTTTTAAATTTGATCTGCAGTTTTATAGCTGCTTTGGCTGGAGAGTAAACACATTTCATTTAGCATTAGTTATAGTACAGTCTGCAGCGAGTGGAAAGCATTAATATTGAAAGACCAAAAATTAATTCAGGGTTAGGAAAAAATCTGATAAACGATGGTTGCATCCTTACAGCTTTCTTTCCGAGGGACTGCTGTAAAAGCAGACACAACTGTTACTGTTTTATTTAGAATTGGTAGTTATTACACTTTGCACACTTGCAGCCATCTGATTTGCTAGGTTTGAATGTAATTTGGGAAAGGAATTATAAAACTCCATCTTTCCTTAGAGTGTAAGAATGAGATTTTTAACAGTACCTTTTTTATGGGAACGTAAATTTCTTTTTAACAAGTCATTAAAAATAAGCTTCTAACTTACTTATATACTTTTCAAAGTCACAAATTAAGAGAGTTATGAAAAAAAAGGCCTTTGATTTGTTATTTCTCACTATCACTCAATTTGAAGTTTATATGTACCTCCTTAAAATTATGATTTTTCAGTGATGGCTTTATCACTCACTGAAGTTGTGAAATCAATTTGCATCAAGGAGCTTGATGAAAAGTTTTGCAAATGTCAGAGTCATTAAAAACTTGAGCAAATGCAGTATCACCTCTGTTGGGTCTGTGAAATGCTAGAAAAATTACTGGTAGCACACGAGACATCTGAAGTTAATAACAATCTTGACTTGAGTGTGTGTAAAATCTGTGTTTGTTTTTATAGACTATTATGAAATTAACCAGAGGCAGAGGCTTGTCAAAGGCACAATATTTTCCCTATAGGTCCATTTTTTCCATCTGGGATTGCAACCAGTTTCTTTCCCCTTTCACTCTGCAGCCGGCAACTGTGATGGAAAAAGTGCTTGTCACATTGGTGACAGCAAGCTGACAGATGCATGTAAATTTTTTACTGGCCCCCAGTCTAATGAGTCATGACTCTTGACTACAGACTCAAGAACTCCTAACATTGAACAGGCCTCTGCTCAGACTACTGCTATTTTAACAAAGATCCCTCCACATTAAAATTTCCATAAATGACACATTTGTTTCTGCCACCATGACAAACCTGTAATTTCTTTTTTTGTATGAACGTTACCATATGCTCACCTTACTACTCGCTACATCTGATCAGTTGTCTTGCAGAGCTCTTCTTCCCTACCGTGTTACAGTAGTGCTTAGGCTTTACATTTCCAGTACCTAACACCATGTGCTCCTAAAGCAATTAACTTGATTTATACCAAGACACTGCAAGAAAATCTGACTATAAACTCTTTAAATAAGCCCTGGAGATACAGCAAGGGATCAATTCAAGTGCTTTTTACCACACTTGCCTTGTAAATAGAACAGATAACAGAATGCTTTACAATAAATGTAAGATGCATTCTTGGTGGAAGCAGAGACAGGCTACAAAGGGAGAATTTAGAAGCTAAGCTCAGGCATGTGTGTGGTGGGAGGAACGGCACAGCTCACCTTAAGCTGACATTTGAAAAGGCAGTAAGAAGAGCTTCTATTGCTACAACAGCAGTCAGTATAAGGCTGAACAAGGAAAATGTGGGTCTGCTGCTCAGTGGGGCAGGGGAATTACTGACAGCAGACTCAGGTAAGGCTGAGGGACTTGATGTGCTCATTGGCTCAGGCTTCATCAACAGTGTCTCAGGCCTCTGTACTTATTAGTCAAGGGATTTGATGAGAAGGAGGACGACTGTCTATGGAGGGTTAAGTCAAGGGTTGCTTGAGAGAAGTTGACCCAAGCAAGTCCATTGGACCCAATGGGCTGGATCCACGGGTGCTGAGAGAACAGATGAAGTCCTTGCAAATGTGCTATCACATCTAAGAGATCATGGAGATTGGGAGAGGTCCCCAAAGGATGCAAAAAGACAAATGTCAAGAAAACCACCAAAATTGATGATCTGGGCAATCAAGCTCACTTTGGTAACTGGCAAAATAATGGATTGTGTCCTCTTGGAGCACATTTCTGGGCAAATGGAAGAGCAGATGGTGACTGGGATCAGTAAGTGTGGGTTTATGATGAGTAACACCTGTCTGACAATCCAGAGGGCCTTCTGAGATAAAATGACTGGAGGTGTTGGAGCACACTACAGTCAAGTTTGCAGACAAAGCCAAATTTGGTGGGGGGAAGCTGACAGGCTTAAGGACAGGGATGCTATCCAGGAGGATGGGACTAACAGGAACATTGTGACTTTCAGTAAGGACAAACGGGAAGGAATAGCTCTTTCAACAACATAGGCTAGGGACTGGCCAGCTAGGGAGCAGCTCTGCAAAAAAGGACCTCGGAGACTTGGGGGACAGTGAGAAACATGTTAAACTGCAGCAAGTTCAGCAGAGAGTCACCAAGATGTTTGGGGCTGGAGCACTTGCCCTGTGAAGAGACACTGGGGAATTTGGGCTTGTTCATCCTGAAGCAGAGATGGCTTCCTAACAGGACTCCCCCAGTGTGTACAGGGAGGTCATTGAGGAGAAGCAGCTGGACTCTTCACAGTGCTGCAGGACAGGAGGATGAGAGACAATGGACAAATTCAAACAAGAGGTAAAAGAAGCAACTTTTTCCCCATGAGCGATAGCCAGGCAGTGGCACACACTGCCCAGAGATGTTGTGCAGTCTCCAACCTTGGAGGTTTTCAAGACCTGACTGGATGGAGCCAGCAGCCTGGCCTGACTTCGGAGTTGATCCTGCTGTGAGCAAGAGGTTGGACCAGAGACCTCCAGAAGTTCCTCCCGGCCTGAGTTATTCTCTGATTCTGTGATAAGTAGCAGGGAGAACTGTAAATTTATAATTTTATTTTTTTTTTTACTTTATTGATTACAGATGTAGACAAATATTTATATTAAAAAAGTAAAGCAAGAATTTTAGTCTGTACTTAGTGACTGACTTCAGTATGGACTAACTGTGTTAGGAAATTAATCAGAAAAACAGGTCAACATGAAAAATGAAGTTAAAATTAATTTTATCTTTTAAAATTAGCAGTCAGTATACACACTAGACAATTACCTTGTTCATCTCTGCATCTTCCTGAAAGCTTTTCTTTTGGCACAGAAATGGTTTTGAAATCCATTTTTTGATTCTGAGTAGGAGATACAGCAAAGATTTTGGGCTTGGCACTAAGTTGAAGGGTACTGGGAGAGTTCTCCCTTCTTCAAAGTAAGAAAACCAAAGTTTAGCCCTTGCAAATTTCCATTCTACATCAGCATCATCCTGTAAAACAGAAACACGGTTGTTAATACACTGTTACTACCACTTTGACTATTAAAGATGCTCCAGCTAAACTTTATGTGTGTTTCAAATGTAATCGACTGACATTGATCTCAAACAGATCAAGAACTAGTTTCTAATTTGTGAAAACCAAATTTCAATGAATGGAACTGTTCTTATTAATCCAGTTCAAATGATATAATTACAGCAAAACAAGGTGGGTTTGATTTAAACACTGGCTACTCCAAAGTGAGTGCTAATAGTGCGCAATACAGGATCACAAAGACAGACCTCTTTGTTTGGTGCTCTTTGACAACACACTGATAAGAACAAAAGCTCTGACCTAAAAGCACACAACACAATGCTCAATTAGAGCTTCATGGCAACACTTCATCCATTCAGGCTTAACTGTGTAGTCACTTGCTTGGAACGTTGTCATGTTCAGCAAATAAAATGGAAAAATCCTATGTTAATGTACCAAAAATGTAAATCTCTCAATGGGACTACCAGCTCTGATTTCTTATCTTATTGATGTCTTCTGTATCAATTAGTCAATTATCTTTTTTGTGAAGACAACATTGTATCAGAATTTTAAATTAAAATTTTACTCTAGTACTTTAAACATGAAGTTAAAAAAGATCAGGTAATTCTTACTTAATTTTTTCCACTTGCTGGAATATAAGATTAAATCAAGTATGCTATCATCACCATGGTTTAACAGTTCAACAGTTACGATAGCCAAAACACTCACTTTATTCCTCCCTGTAAAGTTCAAGAGACTTCTGCAGAAAGGACTGTCATGCTCAAGGACATGACTCAATATTGGTGTAGCTGTTTTATCCAACCTGCTTGTATCCAGTCACCATATTTTTTGATAATAGCCTGGGTTTTATTGCTCTGAACCTGGTGCATTGTGCATTGATACTGATATTTACATACACTAATATCACTTAACAGGAGGTACAAACACACATCTATTCTGTAAGTGAAAAGTAAATGTTAGCCTGTAGGTACATAATCTTCAGAATCTTGGGATGTTTTAATTTTGCTGCTGAAAATGAAAATAATTTTGCTTTATGTATTTTTTTTCCGTGTGGGTTTTTTACAGTATTTATATCCTTCTTGTCTTCAAGAAATATACGCAGAAATTTAGAAAAAAAGCCCTATTTATTTATGCACATGCACATACTTACACAAGTGAAGAACATACAGAGTGGGAGTACTGTGAAACAAGCTAATGAGACGGGCAAGGAGATTTAGCAGGTCCTGCTGCTGAAAGGCTTAGTCCTTTTCCTCTAACCCTCTCATCCTGGGTACAAGTCTTGTGCTGGTTCTAGCACTCGTCAAACCCTTCAATGAGTTGGCTAAGCTCAAAAAATGGTAAAAAAATTAATGCAGCAGAGAAAAAAAAAACCCAAGCGAGCTGTTTTGTACTGCCTGAAAACTGGGAGCAGGAGTGGGGCCACGCTCCTCAGCGTCAGCAGGACTTGGACGTCTCGTGAAACCTCATGCGCTCATTCTGGGTTGGGACTGCAAGCTGCAGCAACCCCGCGTAGAGGTTACGTATGCATGACCCCTGAAGTCAATGGGAATACCTATGTCAGTGCTTGAGGCAGGACAGGCTCCCAGGGTTACGACAACACCTACAGTATATTAAAAACTTCTTCTTTTCAAAGCTTTTTTCCAAGCTTTTGCTTTAAAGGACTAAATTGAGTCTTTGAAAAGGAGTTAAATATCCATACAACTTTCTTGGTGTGTTTATGTAATAGAATAAATAGTATTTATGCAAATTAATAAAAAACCAAACAAAGCAACATCTAAAAAGCAACGTTGCATCAGGCATGGCAGCTGTTCCAAAGCGTACCAATGCACCACATCAGCTAAAGGATAATTATTTTGCATTTATAGTGTGGTTCAGCCGATGTACTGGCAATGCCCAGGACGAGACAGGCAATACCCAGTACGCCATTAGATGTCTGCTGTAGACTCTCGCCCACTATATTGGCTATGTATAACAGGATCTAGAAGTCCAGAGGGACCATAGAAATGCAGCATACCCGTGTTTAGGTAAGCAAACTTTCCTGAATCTTAGGGTGAATCCATTTAATGAAGTTTACTCCCATAGTGCCAAGTAAAGTTTTGTTCACTGCAGAGGACTAGAGCGACAGTTGTTTAAATAAAAGAAGAAAACAGCATGTTATAAACTTGCTTGCAAGGTCACCAGGCGTAGGAACAAGAACATCTTTGCAGGAAGAGGGACACTACTCAAATACTAACTACAAATGAGGCAAATGAAAGATTCACAAACTCACACAACGGAGCCCATCGTTTTCAGGCACATAACACTCCAACAGCAGTTTCTTAGTTCAGTGTCGTTCTTACTATTGCAAGCACATGCAACTGGCTAATTTCCAGGTTTTTTATAATAAAAACGTACAGTGGAATTAAAATTTTCTCCTAATACATCCCAAAGCCTATGTGTTATTTTTCTAAGATGTCAATAAGAAAGATTGTCCAGGAGATTTAGGCAATTAGCTATAACAGTAAATGTGGTGATATTTAACCATAAAAGGAATTTTTACCTCAATTTCCTGGAATGAGCTGTTGATCATTGCAATAAGCATGTTCAGTAAGACAATGACCATGGTAACATTATAGACTCCGTAAAGGACATAACCAATATTTTCAATAAATTTGTGTTTATAATTGATGACAACTGATTTAACTTCTGAGAGTCCAAATATAGCCCAGAACAAGGTCTTGAAACTTTCTTCGACACTAAAAGAAGAAATTGAACACATTCATATGTTACTGAAGAAAAGTTGTATATTGAAAAAAAGTTGTATATTCTCTTGCCAGCTGCCATTTTTACATAAATTTTTCCCTTACCATAATGTAGAACTCTATCATAGTGGTATTATGCAGAAAAACTACCTAATTTCGTAAGTACAGGCTGTTTCATAATATTTTGTTTTCTAATATTTAGGACTGACAATAAAATAATCCGATTCAGTTTAGAAATTATCTATACATCCTCAAAATAGTATTACCATTCACTTGTTAACTAGTTTAACCTATGTGCTACATGCTTGTCAGTAATGTGAATGTAAAGAAAAATAACTAACTTGTAAATACGTTATTTTTTTGCACTATTAGTTCACTTAGCATGAAATATTTCACCATTAATATGACTAACATTCTGAAACTGTGAAGAAGACAGGCTGTCTGACTGCAAATCAGCATTTTTCAAAAAATTAGTCTCACAGACCATATTCCTCCATTTGAGTTTTCACTATTCCACAAATTCAGGGTAAAGGTGTGGGGATATTTGGGGATGTTTTCAGGCTAGTTCATTTAAATACATGTATTTCCTCTCAATAAGTTCATATATGTATACATATACACATAAACGTAAGTCCACACCTCTAAGGCATCTTTCCCTATCTATATCCACTTGCTTGAAGACATATTTCCTCTTGTTTTGATGAAAAGATCTCAGTTTCCCATAGCCAAAAATGCAGTAGAATTACAAAGTACATTTTAGATTTTATTGCATTATTGTTAAGAAAAAAAAGTTAAACTTGTTATTTTCAGTTGTGAATTTACTTCTCTGCTTATAATATTTTATCAGTATCCATCTGTGAGTTGTAGTTTTAGGTACTTTATCTATTACGTGAAATAATAATAAAAAAGTAGCAACAAACTTTTCCCTCTTGGCCAAGTTTGCTCCCTGGCTGAGTATACTTCTTAACAGCTACACCTTGTATCATGACAGCCAGAAATTAAGTGGGCAAAGGCTGCAGAGCATGGAAAAGAATGAGTTTCCACTCAAGTGATTTATCTTAACATCACACGTAGAAATGAGAGGTATGACAAATGTATATTAAATAACTCCTGATATACAGAGTAAATTCAGAATTCCTCTTCTTACCATGGGAGATGAAAAAAAAAATAATCTGAGGAAATAGAAAGTACAAAAAATCCAAAAACCCAACCAACACAAGGAAATATCTTTTCTCCTCTTCAGATGGAACAGGTTATTGCCATTGGAAACTATGGAGAGCCAGAGCTGAAAACAGGGATTTGATTTTTTTTTTTTGACTGGTAAGAAGATACAGAGTTGTCTGAATTAAGTAACAAGTTTATAATGTGTATCACACTGTAGTGATTAGCCTGCTCTAACTACAGATGACAGCAGCAGCTGATGGAGGAACCAGCCTTGCTCCCACGTGCTGCAGGGAGCCGTTACGCTCAACCCTGAAGTGCCAGCGTTGATCGCCCTTGCAGGCAGGATGCCGTCCTGCAGGCCCAGGGTCTGACCCAGACTACGTTCCAAAATCCCTGAACAGGAGATTGCACTGACAAGTCACCTGATGTATGTACAGAGCTGTGTAAAGGGCTTGAGGTACTTCTGGATTTTTCTAAGCCTCCCTATCCTAATGCAGCCCAGGAGGCTGTAGGGCTGCTTTGCCACAAGGGCACATTGTGGGCTCATGGTCAGCGTGCCAAGCTGCTTCCCAGCCAGTCAGCCCCAGCCTGTCCTGGTGCCTGAGGTTACTCCTCCCCAGGGGCAGGACACGGCACTTCCCTGTGTTGAACTTCATGAGGTCTGTCAGCCCATTTCTCCACCTTGTTGAGTTCCTTCTGAGTGGCATCACAACCAGCTGGCCAAGTCACTCTTGCTCATCCATACAGGTCTCCTGACACCTTTGCATGATTTCTTGCCCATTGAGATGGACCAATCTTGAGTGCTGAAAAGGTATTTCTTGAAAATCAACCAGCTTCCCTGGACTGCCCTTCTCTTTAGGGTCTTAACCCATGAGATTCTTTCCTGAATAGCCCAAAGTCTGAGGTCCAGTGTTGTGGTCTTGTTATTTGATTTTATTCTCTCTTCTCAGCAACCTGAACTCCACCATCTCATGGTCAGCCAAGGCTGTTCCCAACCTTCACATGCCCAACCAGTTCTTCCTTGTTTGTAGAAGTCAGGTGTCACAAATCCTCTCTGCACCAGCACCTGTGTCAGGAATTTATTGTCAATGCACTCCAGAAGTCTCCTGGATTGCTTGTGCCCTGCTGTGCTGTCCCTTCAGCAGATATCAGGGTGGGTAAAAATCCCCCCCAGGACCAGGGGCTGCAAATGTGAGGCTTCCTGTTGTCTGATCAAGGCCTCATCTACTTTGTCTTCCTGATCAGGCATTCCGTAGCAGACATCCACTACAACATCAGCCATGTTGGTCTACCCTCTAATCCTGACCTATAAGCTCCTGCTGGCTCATCTACCCCTAGGCAGAGGTACAGGCATTTCTGCTGCTCTGTCGCGTAAAGGCCAACTACATCTCACCTTCCCAGCCTGCCTGTCCTGATCTATCACAGTATTGTTGCGATCAAGAGCCCATCATCTGATTTCAAATACATCCTTTAACCACCAGAACAAGAGAGAAAGTTACTACTGAATCCAAGAGGAACAAACTTTTAAGAGATGCAAACTGCAAACTTTATAAAAGAATTAGTAAACTTCATACATGCAATGCAAGCAACCAACTTTCCATAAAAATAGCCCACAATGATTACAGTTTAATCAGTTGCACTTACGTTGTGAATGCTTCATTTTGTTTTGCCCCCAGATAGTAGGAATAGAGATTAAACATGCCTATCATGAAAGCCACAAACACCATGATAAATATCACCATGAACTTGAAGATGTCTTTCACAGTTCTGCCAAGTGATATCTGCAGTGGTCCAAAGCTTTCATTAGCTGGTAAAATGTAGGCTATTCTGGAGAAACTTAATACTACCGCAATTGCATACAGGCCTTCAGATATGATCTGAGGATCAGACGGATCCCAGTTTATTCTGGCTAGAAACAAAAGATGAGAATTTTGGTCAGTATTTCAAAGTCTACCTTATGCTGTTCACTGAAGTAATCTCTTTTGGTGAGTAAAAATGAGCCAGTCAGTGTAAACTGGAGTTGAATGTAACGGTGCTATGCAAATTTAGAACAGATAAGATGCAGTCGTCATTTTTTTTCCTTTATTGTACATTGCATCATGAATTTCCAGCTATTTTCACTCGCAGAAAAAATCTAAGACTTTGTTGTCTAAAAATAAGGAGCAGTTACTTTCTACCCTTTCAAACTTAAAAACCACACAAAATCTACTTCTTCACTGAGAGCTGTGAATACTTAGGTATTAACTTGCACTTCCGTGTGTCAAGTATGACTGTTCAAATAGTGCCAGCAGTGGTTGTCAGCCACATCACAGTGCTCAGTGAATGTCTTACATGAAGATGCCGCTGGAAATAACAGAAAGGAGGATACCTTGTTAAGACTAAAACAGAAGTGGGATAATATTCCATTTACTCTGCGAGGGCTGGGGAGTCATTTTACTTTCTGACTTATGTTTTACTCTCTTCTTTTTACACAGAAGTGTAATTTTTAATTAGAAGAAACCATGAGTGGGCTTCAGTTTGAGATTAAGATGTCTACAGACACCTCCAAATGGGAGGTATAGTCAGCCTAGTGAGTGCTTGGGGCTTGATTCAGACACCTGAACAAAGACATCCATTGCCATTTGAGATGCCCAGTGTATCCAAGATTATTTGTACAGATCTGTGTGAGGTCTTTTTGGAGCAGCACCTTGGCATTTCAAATTTATGTTTGGCCAGTTGAATTGAGACAGTGCTAAAACCTTTTCACAGCTCCACTGAATGTATTAATTATATCTCCACTGATTATAAAGATGGGTTGTAAGAGCACTGAAATAACTTTTGGGGAGTTGAACCCCAACCTATTAGAGAGTTTAAGTAAAATTCAGCTCATAGCATCAGGTAAGGAAAATTGTATAAATGAAATTAGAAATGTGATTTGTTTGAGGTATCCAAAATGAACTGTCTGCTGTTCTCGGGGTTGGAACTAGATGATCCTTGTGTTCCCTTCCAACCCAAACCATTCTATGATTCTAGGTGGATGGGGAACTGGAATCATTAAATGCCATCCACAACTCCAAAACCATGGAAACAATGTTTCTCTACTTTTTCTATTTACTTCATTCTTAGTGGTAATAGCCCTTTCCTGACATATACCCAACACCCATTTCCATCACCTTTTCTGTCATAATTTCTATCAATCCCTTCTGTTGAAGCTCACCCACCTGTGTGAATCAGTTAAACATCCTTTGGATGATGAGTGAATGTGACACTGCTGTTTGACAGGGAACACATTCAACTGAAGAGGAGAACATTTCAGGTTCAAATCTGTACTTAAATATTTATAGAAAAGTGTCAGAAGGAGAAATCCAGAGCAATAGTATTCAGAATACCTCCTAGCTGAAGACTAAAGCATTCTACCATGGCATGGGAGACTTAAGTTCAACTCACTACTGTGCTTCAAGCAAAGAGAAGAGGTTAACCCGGGATAAGTTTCCTACATACCAGGAGACTGTTGTCATCTGTGTTTATTCTACTGTAAATGCCAAAAATTAAACTAATAACATACTGCAATGAAGGCAATCACTGGCATTTGGAAAAACACTAATTTGAGTTGTTAACTAACAAATAACTGTTTAATAAAGTATCAGAAAATTGTATCTTTAAAGAACCTACTGCCATGCCAGTATTCATGTATCATGGCAAAGTAATGAACGACTCTGGTTGTAGGCATCACAAGGCTCAGTTAGTACATATTCATTCCCCTGCTAGCTGCTGTGTTTCTTGTAGGTACGTGTATACTCTTTTGTTTAGTGAGCTCCTCAATGTAAGGCCTACTACACACTATAATCAAATGAGAAAATGTCTGTATGCGAAAGACTGCACATTTCCACTTAAACAGACATACCTACATTAGCTTTACCTCAGATTTCATGGATAACTAAATTGAAAGATGGTAGATGTTTCAGTATGGGCTAGCAGTCAGATGTCTTTTAGGTTTCCAGACGAGCTGTTCTATCACAGAAAGTTTGAAGTTGCAAGGGACCTCTGGAGGTCATCCGGTCCAACCCCCCTGCTCAAGCAGGGCCACCTACAGTGGATTGCCCAGGATCATGTCTGGAAAGCATCTGAATATCTCCAAGGATCAAGACTTCACCACCTCCCTGGGCAACCTGTACCAGTGCTCAGAAACCCTCACAGTAAAAAACTGTTTCCTGATGTTCAGAGGGAACCTCCTGTGTTACAGTTTGTGCCAATTGCTTCTGGTCCCATCACTGGGCACCACTGGAGCCTGGCTCCATCCTCTTTGCATCCTCTCTTCAGGTATTTATATACATTGATGAGATCCTTCCTAAGCCTTCTCTTCTCCAGGCTGAACAGTTCTAGCTCACTCAGCCTTTCATTATAGAACAGATGTTCCAGTTCCTTCATCATCTTTGTAGCCCTTCGCTGGCCATTCTCTCCAAGGTGTCCATGTCTCTTTTGTACTGGGGAGCCCATAACTGGACACATGGCTCGAGGCATAGCCTCACCAGTTCTGACTAGAGGGCAAGAATCACCATCCCTTGACCTGCTGGCAATGCTTTGCCTAATGCAGTCCCTGATACCATTGGCCTTCTTTGCCACCTATGATAAAACCTGTAGCTTTACATATTCACTGCTAATGTTATTCATGTTAATATGACCATACATAAATGTTCTCCTAGAAGACTTCAGTGTACATGATGGTAGAAAGGCTCTACAGAGGGATCTGGACAGGCTGGATCGATGGGCCAAGGCCAAGTATCAGTGAGGTTCAACAAGGCTCAGTATTGGGTCCTGCACTCGGGTCACAACACCACCACAAAACGTTACAGCTTGGGGAAGAGTGGCTGAAAAGCTGCCGCATGCAAAAGGACCTCAGGATGTTGGTAAATAGCTGTCTGAATATGAGCCAGCAGTGTGCCCAGGTGGCCAAGGCCAACAGCATCCTAGCTTGTATCAGAATTAGTGTGGCCAGCAGGAGCAGGGAAGAGATCATCCCCTTGTACTCCACTTTGGTGAGGCCGTACCTCATCTACTGAGTTCAGTTTTGGGCCCCTCACTACAAGAGAGACATCGAGGCCCTGGAGCGTGTCCAGGGAAGGGCAACAAAACTGGTGAAGGGTCTGGAGCACAGGTCTTATGAGGAGTGGCTAAGGGAATTGGGGTTGTTTAGTCTGGAGAAGAGGAGGCTCAGGGGAGACCTTATTGCCCTCTACACCTACCTGAAAGGAGGCTGTAGCCAGGTGAGTGTTGGCCTCTTCTCCCAAGTAACAAGTGATAGGAGAAGAGGAAATGGCCGTGAGTTATGCCAGGGGAGGTTTAATTGGATATTAGAAAAAATTTCTTCATAGAAGGGGTTGTCAAGCACTGGAACAGGCTCCCCAGGGAGGTGGCTGAGTGACCATCCCTGTAGGTATTTAAAAGACCTGTAGATGTGGGGTTTAGGGACATGGTTTAGTGGTGGACTTGGCAGTGTTAGGCTAATGGTTGGACTTGATGATCTTATAAATCTTTTCCAACCTAAATGGTTCTATGATTCTATATACTACAAAATGACTCAACTCTGCTTAAGTGCGTAACAAAGTCAGAACTCATGACTGATGTCAACAGGAACTGCCTTGCTAGATGTTACAGTATTATGTAGCATAAAGGAGTTACAAAGCTTGTGCTTGTCATACCCAGAAACTGTGAACATAAACAATCCCTGTTTGCAAACTCTTCAAGTGGCTGTTACTGAAAACTGAATTAATATTTAACCAACTGCTTTCATAACTTCTGTGAAATTTGTAACTTCCCAATAGAATTTATAAGACTACAGTTTAATGGGTTTCAGAATATATATATATTAACTGATTTGCTTTTTCTACAGCCTGGATAATGAAGAAATGCAGCCTTATCAGAAACAGTATTTGAGGCATAGAACAGAGATAGAAACTGATGTAATTCTGTATCTAGAGAAAAACATCTAATAAAGGGAAGAGAGATGTGGTGATGTTGAAAGTGAACACAAGTAAACAGCCTATTTTTTCCTCATTTGGGCAAAATAGCTTCTAGTCAATTCTCATATATGCCAAGCAAATTTATTAACATTTTTACCTCTTACTGGTAAAGAGTGGATTGAGAAATATTAAAATAATATAACAGAGTCTCTGAGCCAAGAATATATAAAAGATACATTGGTTAAGCTGGCAAAGCAGGTTTAAGAAGTTCCTGCATCTCATTGCTCAGTTCAGCCCTGCCATCACAGTACATCACGTTTGCAGTCGCAGCAACGCAAGGGTTTGCAGGACAGCATTGTGTAACTGAACAGATGAAATGACCTGAATTAAAATAGCCCTGAAAAGGGTGGGGTGATAGTGGGGTTATTTTGATCCTAGATCATTTCAAGGCCTAATGTCTAGAACAGTCCCCAAAGAGATGTATGAGCCCAGCCAAGGGAACTAGGATCAAACAGTAGTGATGAGAAAGAGAAGAAGGGGTGGGAATTTCTTAAGCAGTATTATTGTGGAACTAAAGTATTGGAGACATAACAGCATATCAATTCATCTTGGCCCAATAGGTAAGTCTTAATCATGTGCAAACAACTCACCCAAGGTGTAGTATTTTATGTTGGGCTCCAGTGTTGGACTTGTCAGATCTTTCATATTTGCATCAACGAAGTTCTGGGCTCTAGACGCATGCCAAAATGCCATAAACCTTGCTATGAAGGACGCTGCAAAAATGGCTAACATACCAAAATCAAGCATATTCCATAACTCAAAAAGGTATTCCTTTGGACCTTGAGACCAAATTTCTTTACATTCAGACCATATCATGCCTGCACAAGACGGAACAGAGAAAACAGCATTTTCTTTAATCTTCACGTTTGTCTTATTTGGTATTTTTTTATGTGTAGGACATGCTGTAGGTTGCAGTCAAACTCAAAACAATTTTGGTCAGTGGGAGTTCGAACACAAACTAAAATCCTTGAGCCTGCCAATTTATATACCTTCCAGTCCTTCTTTCTCATGTGAGTAATAACAACAATCTTTCATACTGCTTTTCCCTGCACAACTACAAAAGCTTTCAAAGAGAAGAATGGGATGTATTACCATCTGTTACAGACACAGAGACCGAAAGAACAGGGATGCTCTGGCATGATCATGTAGTGGTAGAACTAATAGCAGAACTCACATTTTCTTATTTGCCAAGTACCCTGGGTACAGTCTATTTCAGTTAAATTGCAAATATATGTGACAAATGAGCACCAAAGTAAAAATCAGACCTAATGCTTCTGCAGTAGAGCAAAGGTATATGTTCGATTCCTAATTATTCACATGTAATAATAAAATACAGGAATACAGTATTAGATTACGGCATCCTTTTTGTTGAGCAAATCCTCTTCCTCTTCAAGATAAAATTTACTTAATCGTGAACTACATTTCCAGGATTCTAAAGAGAGCCAATAAATAACTGAATTGGAAAAATGTCACTATTTTTTTCACTGATCAAATTGTCTGAAGGAACTTTTCATCATTTTCAGATAAGAATAATTATAATATTACTAACAGTAATCAAATTCAATGCTACATCTGTATGCACTGAATTAATTTTTCATAAACTGTCTTATGCATGACACTGAAAGAAATAAAAATAGATTGAATTAGCAAACTAGAACTTTAAACTGGAAAATTATTTACTCCTTTATTATCAGATGAAAACACTGATATTTATAGAATATTTGGATATCTAAGTCCCATAGTATTCCCATAATGATTAATTTATATTGATTATCTTGATTATATTAATGATCATATTAATTTATATACAGCTATATGATGAAATAAATATTGTCAACATCTTTTACAACTATAAGAATCAGTTGTACAAATGGCTCAGAGAGCTCATAAAAGCAAAATATTTTAAATGTATAAGCTCTTGAATGAAAGCAGGTTTTACTTAGCTTGAATTTAACTCTCCCATATTAATGACTTAACTTAAAACCAGAAACCAGATCTTTAAAATATTTGGGAATCTAAACCCCATTGAAATAAATGGTATTAGACTTGTAAATAAGAATCAGACAGCTAAACTATTTTTGAGCCTCTGTGCTCAATTTCTCATGCTGACTAGTACTGCATCACTGAATTGAATGGGTCAGCTCAGAGAACTATTCATAGTATTCATTCCATCCCTATGTTAGGATGGAAAAATCTACCGCAGAATATTCAGGGTCTATATTCTGCTTCTCTTTTGTCAATAATTCATTCAGTTATACACTATTAATTTTGCAGGCATACTTGTGAAATAAGAGAATCTTAGCAGAAAGAGACAATTGGATAAAAAAAAAACTTGGCCCCTGATGTGGAAATCTTTCCCGCTGGGAATTGACACAGCCTGATTCAAAAAACCACAGAAAACTGGTAGACGCTTTCCTTTGATATTCATAAAACTGAATTAATTCATAGTCAGATGATGTACATTTCACATAAGTCCTTAATCTGAATGTCTGTGATTAACTAGGCACATGTGATTCCTGCTGACATGCAATAAGAAACATGAGGCCAATATGGGAACGTGTCCAGTTGAATAAACTCCCTATTTTTATACATAACATTAATAGCAAAGGATTAAATAGGGTCCAGCTTCACTGAAATCATAGCAAGCAAATTTAAGCAAAAATTAATCTTTACCTATTACCCAAGAAATAATGAGCATCTCCATCCATGAGAAACAGGATGTTTTCATCCTGAACAGCTGTTTTACATTGCCTGTTGTTTCATTAGGTCGGAGTTTGGTGCCATCAAATCTGTCAGCTGCATTCATGACAAGCAGACCAAGAAAAATGGTGAAAGAAGCTGCATGGGCTACAAACTTCATAAATGGTCCACGCATTATCCTCCCCAGCTGCAACAGAGTTTATGAAACACAAGGATATTGCATTGCCTTCTTCTAAAATAAAAATGTATAAAAGAACATTAACACAGTGAAATACATATTTCAGTGACAAACAGGAACAAGTATTTGGAAAAAGTTTTACACTACGATGCCATGCTGACAATCACCTTTAAAGATTTCTACTATTTGCTTTTTTCAAAGGAATAATCTATCAGTTTCACCATATACGTATTTTTACCTTGGTGTTTTGAAATAATTCTGTAATTATTTTGGGGCATCTCTGTCTATTATAGGCAATCAAGAGAAAAAATTATTATAGCTGTTGAATTTCTTACATGCTAGTCATCTTTATTAGGCAACAAAGAAAATGAGATTTTGAGATTTACTAAAAGCATTAAATTATCACCAGGAGTGAATTATGACCAAAGAATTCTGGTTCCTGACTGATGTGATACTCAGCTTAGCACAGTTATTGTTCAGTGTTCCCAACTTATTTTCTTTTAAAACAAAAGTCATGACGCCTCAAAAGGTTATGTTTACAGTTCTGTAGTGCCTTAATTTCCTCCCTGACTCCTTTAATGGAAATGTCCTCAACTTTAGAATGGTTTAGTGCAACACTTAAAAAGTTCCATACAAACTCACACAAGGCTGAAATTTAAGCAATTATTTATTTTTGAGAATGCCTGTATTAATCGCAAAAGTCTTAGCTTGTTCACTTAGCAGCTGTAGAAAAATACTTCTTGTATTTTAGATGAAGACAGTATCTGTATCTGACAAAAATCCCTTGGGAACAATTGAGAGGAAGTGTCGCGGATCTCAGCTGCAACATAAAATAATCTGTGGTCTGGAAAAGGGAGGGGAAAGCAGAGAGATGAGTTATTTGTATTTGTATTTTTGCTCCACTTATTTCAATATCAAGTCAGAATTTTGCTGTCCTTACAGTCAGCTTTTACAGAAACACACAATAAGAAGATGCAGCCGAGGATGCAATGGTAAGGTCTCCAATACAGGTAACATTAAGAAAACTAGACAAATGTAAAAAGAAGATACTGTTAAAGGAACCCTGTCAAGGTTAGCAGACACAAAATTTGATCTTCTTTCTCCTTTATATTATTTTGCAAGTGCATGCCATTCATTATGTTTCTCAATAAAATTAACTTCTCTTTTATTAAATAAAATACTCCATCAACCTCATGAGATGAACTTCAACAACCAATTATTTTGCGTGAACTACAAAGAGAACAGGTAATCGTCATGGGGAAAGATTTTATTTCAAGCTAGGAAGTAACAGTCATAAACAACACACAATAAAGCAGGGCTGGAAAATGATAAAGTATCTTGACAGTGTCCTTTTAAATGCATTATTCTTGTGTTCACAAACCAAGATGGGTTGGGAGACAGATGCCCGAAAGAGATATAGCCAGAAAAGAAGAAAAAATACTGAAGGAGGTAATGATAATATACTCCTTGATAAAAAATTTAAAGTCGTGATTTAACCCAGCCACCAGCTAAAACAACCATCTGTGGGATGGGGGAGAGAATCCAAAAGAAAAAGGTGAAACTCGTGAACTGAGATAAAGACAGTTTCATTGGACAAATNAAGTGATGCATAGCACTATTGCTCACCACCCAGAACCAATATTCAGCTGAGCCGCCCACCTCCTGACCAACTGCCCCAGTTATATACTGAACATGATGTCATGGTACGGAATATCCCTTTGGGCAGTTTGGGTTAGCTGTCCTGGCTGTGCACTCTGCGCCACCTCATCGGCAGGGCAGTATGAGAAGCTGCAAAGTCCTTGACTGCTTGGCAACAACTAAACCATCAGTGTGTTATCAACTTTATTCTCATCCTAAATCCAAAACACAGCACTGCACCAGCTGCTATTAAGAAAATTTAACTCTATCCCAGCCAAAACCAGGACAAAAATGTAAGAGACTGAACTCTTAGTGCCCTCTCTCACCCTCTAAAAAGAGACAGAAAAGTGTTTTTTACATAGATGTAAATCTCCCTGCAAGCAGGACTGACTATTGTTGAACTGATTACAAAAATGCTGGAAGTTATTATGACACTGTCATATAACAGTGATCCAATAAAATCCTGAAATTACATTTTTCAAATTCCAAATCTCTTTATGGAGAAGATATTGGTCAAAAAATACAAATCAGGGAAAGAAAGAGTAACATGTAAAGACAAGGCCATAATCTTGCAAGTTTGGACTTTTCTATAAGCTACAGTCCCTCCTTAATACGCTTTCACTGTGTATTTTGATATAATAAATTCCCTCCCATTACACAGACCAAAGACATGATCGTGTAACTACTATGAATTTCTTCCTGTAATTTAAAAGGGTTTGGATTTTTTTGCGGTTGTTTTTGGGGGTTTTTTGGTTGGTTTTTTTTTTTGAGGGGGGGTGTTTTGTTTTGTTTTGTTTCTGGTCCTCTGTGCTATGGTCTTTGGTTTGCTATAGAGTTTTGGAGAGTGTTTTATAGGTTCGTTTGGGTTCAGATAAGATATACAAGTTATTCTGTGCACACTTTTGACATGCATAGGGTCACCTGGAATCGCTGGAGACTGAAGTCAGTGATTCTCATTATTCCACCTTTGTGACTGTGCAGAAACAATCAGTATTGTAACATGAGGGAGTATGGCATTGATAAAGAAATGATACAATAGGACTCCAGGTAGCACATCTATCACAAAGGAGAGAAGGCCTGATAACCAAAAAGAGATAATGCATATACTTTTTTAGGAAGAACAATTTCCTAGCTTCTCATATACTGGCCATAATGTTCAATTTGTTTTCCTCTACCACAGTGCAAACGAAGAATGTCTTCCCTCAGAACATGCTTCTAGAGAGCATGTAGGGGCTTACCAAGTTTCTCCTTTAGAAATGCCTACCCCAGGTGGCTGGGAACAATGAAAGAAGACTCAATTTCAAATTCAGATCCCTTATCTTGGCCAGGGACTGACTGAATTATTTATGAGTTCATAAAGCTAAATATCTAAATTCTAATTCTATTATTAATTAGAGCTGAACAGCACAGACATTAAGAGGTTCTTGAAGATAATGGAAAAGTTTTTACTCTTTCAAAATGTCATATAATAAAATAGCATTCTATAAGTTTTGGGTTAATTACGTCAGTAATTAGACTGAATTACCAATCAGAAACACAGAGCAAACAGTTCACAAAACTTGAAGTGCCCTGATGTGGATTGCTGGCTGAAACTCAAATAAGAGGCAATCTTAATTCCTTTCAGCATGTGACACTAGTGGATTCCTGCCAGATCAACAGGATATTCCAGGTATTTCTATGAAATTTCTTCCAGATGTGAAACTCTCCATTCAGTGTCTGTTGTCCAAGCTCAAATTAATTTTCTCCTGAAGAAACTGGTCAGCTAAACAGGTAGCTAACTGAAATGTTGCAAATGTCATAATGACCTTATTGCCTTTCTCAAGCCATGGCATGAGAATGCAAAGAAATGTGTCAGAATAGCTCCACTGCAAGCTGTTATTTTCACCACAAATACTGTGAGTATTTTCTCCCCCTTCTGTCACTGCACCCTGTAGTGCCAAACCTCGGAAAAAGAATGGGTACTTTATCTTGGTAGGAAGAGAAGAGATGTATAAAATTCCATCAATTCACACACAGAATGGACTCCTTTGATACAGATCACGTTCTGTATTGGAGCTATTCTATCCTGAAATTAAACAGTGAACATTTTTGTTTTCAAAAAACAGAAGAATAAAACTTTGAAGTATGAGTTAAGCCCAAGATAATAAATGGCAACTGGTGGAAAAGGTGGATTAAATTTTACATTTGCAGAATATAATGAAACAAAAAGCATTTAGCATATAAATCACACAATGAGGTGATTAAATAGCAACAGAGAAAGTGAAACTTTAAAGGATGCTGTCCCTTGAGCCTTTACTTTAAGAAGCTACTCTGAAATAGCTTTTTCAGAGTGTATGATGTTGCAAAATTACTTTAAGATCCAATAAATCATTGAAAAAGGAAAATGACAAATAGACAAGTCACTGCTATAGTCGAAAACCAATTACTGACGTACACTGAATCTCAAGGTGTGTTTTAAGACAAAAGTATTCATAAAAATCCCAGTCACTATACAGAAAAGTGAAAATGATATAACTGATTTTTATTGTCCAGACTGAAATGAAAAACAAAAAAGGCACACCTTTCTCCTCTTGCAGAACAATAAAAAAAGCAAAGCACAAAGACCTCAGTCCTCTCTTTCAACCTTCCTCGTTTCTTGGCATCGTTTTATGTGCACAGGATTCGATGTGTTAAAATCATGGATGTTAAACTGTAGCCTGTTGAATAGTCCTTATAGGATCCCATATACTCTCAAGGGATATTTTCCATCAGTGTCCATTTTAAATGGATAGTGACCAACTAAAACACAGATTCAACACTATGTTGAGAGAGGTCAGAGCTTCTAACCCGTCTTCCGTGGAAAGGCTTTCCATAGCGTACATCATCCAAAACAGATACAACGGTAGCATCCAAATCCAAATAGCGCAGTACAAATGGATGCAGGGGAGGCTGCATGATGGCTTCAAAAGCCTCATGAAGTATAACGAGTATTAGCACTGTCTTGACAAGCCAACACAGTTCACTTTGACTTCTAGAAAACTGATGATGATTGTTTTAATTTTTGGCATTCAAGTTTCAGCGACTTTTATCTATTATTTTTTAATCATCAAAACCAAAATTCTTTGAGGTAACTGTAATCAACCCACAGCTTCAAATTAGTCTAGCTCCAAATCAGTGGGAAATGAGGATCCTCTACATCTGCCTAACTAAGGCAATAACTAAGTGAAAAATAGTTTGACTCATTGTTTCTAAATTATAGTTTCTACAAGGCAACTCTTGCTCAATGATTGTAATTTAATTTAATATACATTGCATTTAACACAGTACAATTACCTGTCTTAATTACACTCATCAGAACACGCAATCCTGCAGCCATTCCACTCTAACTCAGCTTTGAAATAACACGTTTCCGAAGTATTATTTAAGCATATCGGTAGTTGCTACTCATGCGTCATCTTTGACAGACAGGAATCTACATATAGACAACACAGGAGTTAATAAACGGCCATTACAAGATTTCAGAGACTGACCTTACTGCAAGGAGCAATCCAGTAAGCCATCGAAAGGAACGGCAGTCCGACCGCAACAGCAAGAACAACCAGAAACTTCACTGCCATGGTCTGCTGCCGTAAACCTGACAAATTCTCATACCAGATTGAAAGAAGTTGCTGCTGGCAGTTTGGATGTGCTACAAACTGTAACAAAGAAAAGGAGCACAACAAAATAATATTGCTGTCAGAGTATCTTTTATTAAAAGAACAGCTATATGAAGCGCACTAAGAATATGGGACTAGCGACAATTCAGCTTATCTTCACAGGAGCATTAACAAGGGTTTAAGAAAAGCATTTTTTGATGAGCATAATCTCCCAGCATGCAGGCATTGTTGCTATCAGCAACAATAAATCCTTTAATTTAAAAACCTGGTTTATTTACACCGTGTTTAATCACAAACTTATAATTTCCACCTAAGTATAATTAAACATAAACATTATCTGGGCAAACTCCACTTGTTTCTGACATCTATAATTTTCATGTCACGACCTCAGAAATTCCGAAACTTTAAGTTGCTCTGTTCTGTAAAGGATACTATATAATCTTTAGTTATGAAAGAAAGAATATGCCATATTTTCACATGCTAATGTGGAAAATACCTTTTTTTCAGCTGGCATAAGAGAATAGCTATCACTTTTGCAGGAAATCAGCTAGACTATTTATAACTTGGTTCTGGAATCTTTTGGACAAACTGCAAAACTGAGAAGTTTGGCCTATTTTCTGTCAAAACCCCTGGAAAGCATAAGCAGCATCTGAGAAAGGCAGACATCAATAGTGGATTCTTGTGTGCTGTAAATTTTTGAGTCTAAACTTGGAAATACAAATAAAAATTTAACTGAATCCAGTATTTATTATTTTTCCTGAATAGTTCTCTATATTTAAAGGATGACTGGCTGAAGGTGCAAGAAATGTCTTCATTCAGGCAAGAGGAAGTGTTTGAAAGTAAGTTCACATTCAAGGAAGGATTAAGACTCAGATACTACAATGGACAAGGTCAGTGTGGCATCTTCCCTTCAAAAGTTGTTTCATCTCTCTTTCGTGATCGTAGTTTGCCAAGTGTTTTGCAGGATTGTGTTCGTATGCTGGTAGGTGCTTGTCGAGCAAAATGGTTTTCTTCTTTTCCTCCCTTTCTGAACACATAATACTCCTCACATATGAATGTTTACGGTTCACCTCTGAGAAATGAACTTGATTTTTGTAAAAAAAATCTGCAACTCCTCTCTGATAAATTAGATCTGTACCTTCAGTCCATACTGGATTTTTGAGAATATTTTGTTGCTGTTACAAAAATACATTGTTTATTTTCACATTATTGATTTGATCCATTTCATTATGTTGGAAAATTTTTATCAAAGGTTTTGTTGTTCTGTCAGGAGATAGTGCTACTTTAGGAAAACTTGCTTTTAATGTGTATCTTCAAGCTGTATCCTCTTGATCCTCGTTTGAACAAACTTCAGCACACAAATCATTTCTCCCTGGTTCACACACATCACCTGGAACTTTACAACTTACGTTATCCAAGAGAAGTTTTTTAGGTAATTCAAGGGTCTTGGTGCAGCTACCAACTCAGCTGGTTCCACTGAGTACTTCTCATATGCAGACCAGAGTATTAAATGGACAGTAGAAATGGAAGTAAGCCAAAGAAGGGAAGGTAACTCCTGTATTCAACACTGGCCATAGCCCACTGCTCTTCAGAATTGAGAACCACAGTACTGTTACTCCTAGATCATGTCTCTGATACAGACATATGTACATTTTCTGGGAGACACTGAATTTCACTAAGTTTTCTCAACCTCCTGAGTAAGACAACAGGCCGACAAAAATGTGTATCAATATTTGTTATCATGCAGTGCACAGGACTTCTGTGCTATCCCCTGTTTTTTTTATTAAATCTTATACTTTTCCAGTTTGCAGAAGTAGTGCAAATTTCTTCCATGTTGTTTTAAAAATAGCTTAAAACTAAACCCAAGTAAATATCTAGAAATTTTGCATATAGCTACACATTTTAAAGCTATTTGCTCTCATACTCACTGTAACCAGTATCCATCCTGAATATCTACTTCTTGTTTATATTGCAAGCTATTTGGGGCAAGGCTTCTTTTGTTTGTAAAATACACTGTGCAGAAGGGCCCAAATGTTCATTTAAGTGTCAGAGGCTACCAAAACATAAACATTTAATAATAGCACAATTTAATACCACTATCATGACATGTCTGTTTGAACAACATAATTGCTTACTTTTTTAACTTCATACTTAATGGCGAGTTTTAAGCGGCTAAGGCTGGGGCGGCCATGTTCTCCATTATTATGGCTCATCTCTACATCACCATTCAAAATAGCTTCCACTTCTTCTGTATTTCTGCACAGATCAAGGAGTCCAACTACAAAGTCCTTGCATTGCATAGACAATTTCTTGTAATCATTCTAGAAAACAAAAGAAGAAAGAAGATAACTTGCTGTTTAGACCTAACACAAGAGAAATAGTTCTACATCCCAGCTACACATCTGTGAGTATCAATAGTTTGTTTGCATCTTGTTATGCTTTTCGTGGTTGTTTTTTTTCTGGTAGATTAACAGCACTTTGTTATCAGGCATCTACTTCCCGTGAATGTTCAAAGAGAGGGATTCGTCCCACATTGGTTACCTTGCACATCTACATTATCAATTTTCATACTTGAGTCACTTCTCCAGACTTGCTGTAGAGACGATTTAAAGAAAAAAAAAAACAACAACAAAAAACAAACCCAAAAAACCAACCCACTTTCAGAAATACTGCATGACACATTTTAATGACTACTTCAGGTTGAGATGAATAACGCAGGGGAAATTTTTGTGTTCACTGACTGCCACAGAAGTCTAGATAACTAGTTCAGATGTAGAAAGTTACCCTGTAGAGATCTCAGTTGGACAAGATGAGTATCCTACAGAGAACTCCACGTCTAAGCAATTTCCCAACCTTCTAGAGAATTACATAAATATATTGAATTTCTTAGGCCTTGAATTATTCTTGTAAATCTTATCTTTCTCATTCTCCAACATCACTTTTAGCTTGCAAACACAAGATTTGATTGCTGTTTTCCAGCAAGTCTCAGTGGTTCTACAGCGAGCATGGTGATACCACATCTCTAACTTCAATTCAATGCTCTCTAGCTCAAATATCTCATGACAGACTTTGCTGTGTGAGCCAAAATGTTGCTCTACAACTGCAAATTCAGTTGTTTATTGCTTTAACTACCAAATATTCTTACCAATCACTGTTTTCCAAAAGGCATAAGTCAAAACAGAGAAAGATATTTTGATCATTGCAATTCACAGTTAATTAGGTATTAACTCCTTGCAGCTGTGTTTGGGTCATAAGAGATGAATATAGCTACAGATATGGGGTTAGATGGATATAGATATAGATGTATATCGAAAGCTAAAACACGTGCACAGATATATTTCCCCTGTCCTAGATCTCACAAGAGATTTACTCACATGGGTCAACAACTTCTGATATTTTCGTGATACCTGCAAATTTCGATGTCTTTAAAAAGAGGAATTTACTGTAGAATTTTTCCAAAACAAAAGAATGAAAAAAACCCCAAGGACTCCACACCATACAGGACTGTTCATGCAGTTTCTATTTTACACATTCAAGGTAACTTTCTATGAACGTTTTTATCACAGTGACACATTTCCCCCTCTTCTGATCTGTTCTTCATAGCATTCCCCTTCTCCCACTCTTAGTTTCTGTTTAGTCCCTTCTTTTTAATGACTTCCTACATACTAACTGCCATCTAACGAACTCCCTGGAAGAGAAACCATTATTTTGAGTATACAGAATACCATAATTTATTTGCCAAGGGTGTACTTCACGCATGTTTGTGCTTTATTACTCACAATACCACAATACCAGTTTATTACTTGTATATATTAAAGGAGTGCATCCAACTTTTACACTTCACTTTACTTTGATGGGTGCAAACATTCACAGACAAATAGTTATAGACACTATTGTACTTCTACATAAAACTGCTAGTGATTTATTTTTTTAATAACGAAATGTAAACAAGATAGCTCAGATCTGTCATAAAAGAGAAAGGAACGTTAATGTTATTTCTCCACGACAACAGAGGCTAAATACTAAAACTAACCATTTCATGACATGCATGCTTTATATTTTATTGTATTATTTATTTTCCCTCTCTTCATAACAGTAGAGATTAACAAAAATCCTGACTTCTTGGCACTACAGAAAGACAATTTTTGAAAGTAATATATTGCCTTCTGGTAGGCTTTCATTTTTGTAGTAGCAGCTAAGATAAGATTCAGTATTCAGTCACTCTAATACTTAAATGTTCTCTTGAAAATTAAAGGAAAAGTAGCCCTGTGAGATTCACAAAGGAAAAACACAGAGTCAACCTATGCACCCTTGTATGATTAGGTTACATGAACTGTTTGAAACTGGTATCTGACCCTTGAATATCAATTGAAAAAATGAGTATTTTTTTCAATAAATTTAGCAACAAAAATAATTTGGCCTTCATAAGTAGCTATTACATAATATTGTCATATGTTTGTAATATATTGGTATGTGCGTATTTTCTGGTAGGAGATACACATATACATGCACACTCACACAGTATTTTCCAGCTCTGCTGACTGAGACACGACACGAATTTTCAAAACAGTGCATGAGCAGACCATTACTCCACAGTGCAGTCCAGTGCCTTTGGGTAGTCTCAAGACAGAAACCAGATGTATAATAATTTATTCTAAAGAAGAATATGATTGTTTCCTGACTGTAGTCCTATTTACCCAAACGGGCACTTTAAAAAAATAGCCAGATACCCCCATTCACAGTGCAGAACTACTTCTTCTGAATTTAGGTTTGTACACGGTATCACAGTGTATATTAGCACCCAGTACATTCATCCATAAACTCCATCAGTTTATCTTCTCATTTGCATACGTAATAAACCAGCTTCTCCTCCTGTGAAACACTGCCACAGCTGCGATCAGTGGTGGTAGCTGAGCCGAGATCTTTTCGGCGGTCAGGTTACAGCAAAGGAGCCTCGGGGACTTGAGCGGTGCCCGGCACCACTGCCACCGCCCCGGACGTGGCGCAGAACGGCTGTAACGCAGCGGGGTCAGCCGGAGGCAAGGCACGTCCCTGCTCCAGTTCACAGCCTGCTGTCTTGAGACGTACTCGCTTATGAAGAACTTATCCTTTCAGGGAAGGTTATGGAGGACAGATGGGATGATAATGCCTTAAACTGTGATGGGAAGATCTGTCAGGGTCTGAACACAGGGCAGGTAGCTCTAGCTGGGCCACTTTGTTTCTAAGAAATCCAGACATTTGCAGAGACTACTGCGCAGGCTGCCTTTTGCCCCTTGTCTCCTCGGTCCACTTAAATGTGTAGTGACAGCAAAAATGATTAATATATTCCTCCCACCGTCTCAGTGTCTGTCCCACACGCACAGAACGCTCCTGCTCCCCATGGTCTCGCACGTCTCTTACCATTAATGTGTGCCAGGGGAACGTGGTAATTTGTTTGGCTTAACTTATTTTTGACAATGGCCAAAGGCGCATGGATAATTCCGCGAGTTCTCCTTGACTGCAAATTGTAAGCTTAATGAATTAAAAAAGCAGTCCTGGGAGACTTGAGAAGGTAGTTAGCAACTAAATTACAGCTGGAGGCTCTAAAAAGAATCGGCCCTAATTCTGCAATAAAGCTTGCGTGTGCTCTGCTTTACGGATGTGACAGCATTGGTTCAGGGCTCCTCAGCGGTTTAGAAAAAACACAGTTTTGCCAAATTTCGCCACACCAAGGACGAGGGGGCAGCACCGGCTGCTCCAACCCTGCAGAAGGAAGATGAGGATGTGGGGTGAGTACTGTGGGGATGAGGAACCGGGGGAACAAGACACTGGTGGCAGAGGAATGACAGGAGGGGCAGGGGCAACAGTGGCTGCTGCTGAGGGGGGTCACCTGCCCTTTGTGGTAGGATCAGCCTCATACTGTCTTGGTGTCTGAGCCCGGGAGCAAGCAGGTCACGGTCACTCTGAAAACCTCAGCTGGCCCTGATTTGCTTTGCCTCGGACCAGACAAGCAGGAAGGCATGGCCAGGAGAGCAGGAGAACATCACCACAGCTGTTTCTCTGAGAAGAAAGGGGCCTTCTCCATGCAGCCTCCTGCGACCGGTCACAGGCTCCTGCTGTCCCCAGACTGTGCCTGGGATGGAAATGGCACAGGCTGACACTGAACCCCACAGATGAGATGGAGTGGTGCTCCAGACCACGACCTGGCCCTGCTAGTAAACAGCAGAGGCCAAGACCAGAAACACGGGTACTGCTACAGGAGGATTTAGGATTTCAAAGTGCCTTGTGACTGTAAGTGGGACCCAAACGTTGAATTTAGGCATCTTAGTATGTAGATAATCACATTACTCCCCTTACAAAGCTGGCCCTTCCTCCTTCAGTGCCTCAGTTGTTCTCTAAAAGGTCATGTTACCCTTTAAGAGAGCTGAAAGTACATGTAATGAAGAATGGGATCTGATTTCTGTAATGGGGGTTGTATAAATGAAAACAAACAGAAAATCAGACTTCAAGATGACAAACTGAATTTTGCTTCTCACCAGAAAAGCAAACTCAGATGACCTTATTAGGAGTATTTATTTACAGCAAAAGGTAACATACCTATTTTTAATTTAAAATACATTTTCCACTCCATCCCTTTAAACAATAAAACCGTCTGTTACTATTATAGCTGCAGTGGACTATGCATTTGTGCTGATTTTGACTGGGATAGAGTTAATTTTCTTCAGAGTAGCTAGTGTGGGGCTGTGGTTTGGGTTTGTGCTGACAACAGTGTTGGTAACACAGGGATGTTTTTGCTACTGCTGAGCAGTGCTTACACAGAGCCAAGGGCTTTTCTGCTTCTCACCCCAACCCACCAGCGAGTAGGCTGGGGGTGCACAAGGGGTTGGAAGGGGACACAGCCAGGACAGCTGATCCCAATGACCAAAGGAATATTCCGTACTATATGGCGTCATGCTCAGCATATAAAGCTGGGGGGAAGACTAGTGGGGGAGGGGGTGGGGGGGTTACTGCTCAGGGACTGGTTGGGCACGAGTCAGTTGGTGGTGAGAAATTTTTTCATTTGCATCACTTGTCTTTCTCAGGTTTTATTTTTGTTATTTTCCTTTTCATTACAATTAGTAGTACTATTAGTATTATCCTTACTGTTACTACTATTTTATTTTATTTCAATTATTAAACTGTTCTTATCTCCACCCACAAGTTTTCTCACTTTTACCCTTCCAATTCTCTTCCTCCACCCTGCTGGGGGGCAGTGAGCAAGCGGCTGCGTGGTGCTGAGCTGCCGGCTGGAGTTCAACCATTTTGAACAGCACTGGGCCACAGCTGTCCCTCTCAAAACTCCAGGCCACATCTCTGCAGGACAACATTTGTCAGATATCATCTACATCCGTATGGACATAGTAGAGATATTAGCTCTAGGGCGGGCAAACAATTTTGATGACAGAAAATACACACACAATCCCCCAAAATAAAAATATTCTATACAATATCAAAACCTGTAAAGCTTCACATTTAGCTCTTGTCATAAAAAGATAAATTAAATGACACTCAGAAAATCCTGAAGACCTGAGAATTACTCAGGAAGCCTGAATTAGAGCTTTGCTTGATGTAGAAATATTCCCACACTGTGCCTGATACATCTGTCCAGTTAGTCTTCCTTCAGAAGTCATCTACTTTTTTCTGGTTTTACTCCTAATAAAGAATGATCCTCCAAAACACTTGTAAAAACAATACCTGCACTCAAACGTAACAGGCATGTAATGCTAGATGACACTGCTGCTGATTCCATGAATCAGTCGTGTGGTCAGTGCTATATATCTATCTGTCTCTCCATCTATCTATCTCTCTATCTCTCTCTCTATCTATCTCTAACATTAAATGACGAAGTAAGACAGAAGAGAGAAGTAATTTATAAGATAGCCATGAAACAATCAGCATCAAAGGGTTGAGCACTAACCCTTTCCAGTGCCTCTGAGGAAGACCTGGGACCCGGCACCCAGAAGGAAGCTCCCCTGCAACAATTCCCCACCGGCACTATAAAATAGGTGACTTTTTAAACAGTGTATTACCAGAGAGTTCAATTTTCATTTAGGTAAGGTTTGAAATACTTCAAATGGCTCAGGCAAGCCCTAGGTGGAGCTAAAGATTTGCCATGTCCAGCTAATCTATGCACTAAAATACACTTAATTACACTAACACGTGTAACAAATTTTTACAAAAACTGCGTTTTTACACAGCGACTACACTATCTGGACAATTGTAGCAAACTTCTGAAATAAAGTAAGGGTGTAATTTTTAGATAAATTGCTGCAAGCAGGAATACGATGTTGCAGGAGCACAAAGAAGCCCAGACTCAATGAAGATGACAGCGTCTGTTTCCTGCCGCCTGTGCACACAACCTTTGTGCCGCCTGCGCTGAACCTAAGCCAGGTGTTTCTCAGCCAAGCCCCCAGTCTGTCTAGATATTGTAAATGTTATCACTTATAGATAGTGTAAATGTTAACACTCGTCAGGGCACATACAAATGTGCTCTATGGTCTTTAATGTTTATCCAGAACCACCACATGATTATAGTACCTACAAAAACGTTCCCAAAAGACCTTACGCTGCCAAGCGCCTGCTCCTGGTGAAACCTAAGTTAGGGAGAGTTAAATTTCCACGTTGCCTTCTGCTCCTGTTCCTCATTGTTCCTATTCACCTCCACTCGACTCTAAAGGGTATGTGCATTCCCAGCAGAGCGTGGCTGATTAATGCCCAGCAATATGGAGCTGCCCTGCCTCTTGTCTAGCCTCCTGCTTCTGCTGAGGGACAGTACCTCAAATTCTCTGTTGCAATTCTTTATATAACGCTACCCTAGAAAGAGAGCTCTAATTTTAGAAAAGGCAACTGAGGCAAAAGAGGAACTAAAAAACCAAGTCACTCACAGATGAGCCAGGTCACACCGAGGAAGGACCTCCACACAGGGCAGGCTGCAGAAGCGTGCTTTCTGAACCAGCCCACCTTTTCTCACCCGCGTGCTCCATTCCCTGCCCTGGTGGCAGCAGGGACAAATACTGTGCTCCCAGTTCATCTCACTAGTTGTGTACTGCAGCACACATTTGAAGGACACTTCTTGCTGACTGTTCCAGATGATAATTTTATTTATCTTTATCGCAGTCTTAGCTTGTGTCGTTCCAACTGTGGTAAACACAGCTATATAGTCCCTACCAATCAGACACGCTATTTATCTTAACATAGCTGTGAACTTAACAGGCTGCATTTATGTGTGTGAAAAACGTTTTTCTGTTCTGCTCTAAATTTACTCCCCTTTAAGTTAATCAAGTCCCTTTGTTCACATCTTCAGCAGCTGCTAATGACAAACAAAGAGTATGTGGTTTAAATACTCTTCTCTGAACTGTATACAAAAGCAGTGGATGAAATCTCAGTCCATTGAGGTCCTAAGGATTTCTGCCAGAGACTTCATGGGGCAGACGTTCATCCTCTGCATTAAGCAGAAATACTCCACCCAGCATTTTGTCTTATTGATATAAAATAAAAATTCCAGCTGTTCCACCTGTTTAGTTGCTGTTTTTAAGATCCCCCTGCCCATTCCTCCTCCTTCTTTTCCCTCTCCAAGAAATATTTCATCTTCTTACAACAGACTGGTGCCACAAAGATACACCTATAAGCAGGAGTCAGGAGTAATTGGTTCAGAATTGCGGCATCTCAGGTTGGCTGAGCAGACAGGTTCATGGCCTTGTGAATTGTGCCACTGCTAAGAAGATTAACATTAAATATTGACCATAGCAACTTCAAACTCTTCCTAACACAATGTTGGAAATTACTTACTGCTTTGGAGGGGGGGTTGATCTCCTGCTAATGAAGTCTACATATCTTGCCTACTCACAGTAGTACCATATACTAGCATCTGCTTTCAACAGGGTCCCACAAGGTAAACCAAGTCCAAGGCACTTTAGGTAACCTAAGCCATCATTAATACTGCCAATGTTTGCATAAGGTCTGACTTTGCATTCACCGAGAGCACAAAGCTTACATTCTTACTGACCTAACGCAAACAAACTGCGGTAAATATTTTTGTAGGCTGTGCACTATTGTATCTATGTAACAAAAAAAAACAACAACAAAACCCCCGACCAAAGAACACTCGTGCTTCAAGGATCTAAGCGGCCTTGAATCTCTGGGTCTCAACTATTAATTTTATTTTTTTTTCCCAAATCATGCATTTGTGAAACACTGAGAATTCTATGCACTAGACTGAAAAAGTCTCTAGCTTCACAAAGTTCACATATAGCTAAGTACAAATAAGTAAAAAAGTAGAAGAGAGGAAGAGAAAGGCAGCACATTAAAAAAGGAAAAGAAGGACAATCTTTAGAGTCCTTTTTTTGAATAAATGCAAAACATTGCAAGGAGTGAGAAAGTTCAACTATGAGAAAATAATGAGAAAGCATGAGGGTTTAAAGGCATTGTGCAATTTTTCTTGCACAAGTGACCAAACTATACCATTTTAGTCTCTTCTTTCCCCTGTCCTAAGACAGCTTCACCCATGGGTTTGAAGGGCCTCCTTTACTCTTCTGCCTGATAGAAAGTGGAAAATGAGTTCACTGGCACACTCTACACAAGCAGGATGTATTACAGTCAGCACAGAGCAGTAAGACATTCCCAAAGATTTAAATCTTCCATTCATTAACCAGTTACATATTCTTCCACATTATCCTGCCGATTTATGAAGATGATGTTGATCTCTTACTGCTCAAGGAACGGAAGAAAGACCTTTGATTGAACTTTGCAATTCTGTCTGTCAGAATCAGTATCACTCTACTCACCTTAAACTCTTTTTCAATGTTGGCAAGTACGGCCAGCTCATTGCTGAGCTCCAAGGCAGTCATTACAGGGTCTTCACTGGACAAAGACAGATACGCAGGGCTGGCCAGACCTTTGTAGGCATTAATTCTGGATCTAGAATGGCTGAAAGAGTCATGCTTTTGTTTCTGATTGCATTCACTGCACTTGCAGAAATAGTCATGTGGTCTATCAATCCGAGCTCCTTTTCTCAGCAGAGTGTGGACGATCTCGTACTCATGGCAGTGAGCCGCCAGAATGATTGGTGTAACATCATGGGAAAACCGTGTTCCATCTTCATCGTATGCATAGAAGTCATCATGCTGGAGCTCCGACTGGCTAGGACTCAACGCAAGCCTCTTGCCTTCAGCAAATGCGGGATGGTTTAGGATGGCTTCCACTATCCTAACGTAACCCTTGCTAATAGCCAAAAGCAAGGCATCCCCAACCCGAGACAGGTTCTCCTTCTTCAGCAGAAGTTCTGTGATCTCTAGGTGCTCATTAGCAACCGCCAGCTGTAAGGCATTCTGCCCCATATAGTCCACACAGTTCACATTGAGTGAGGGACATTCTTCCAGCATTTTGCGAATCACTGGGATATTTCCATATTCTGCTGCATCCAAAAAGCGCTCCTCCTCAAGAGAAAGACTCGTTGAGTGGTCATTAAACATATACGCTGGCCCTCGACTGGCCTGCCTCCTCCCCTTCTCCCGGAGAATGGTCTGCCGTCGTAGCGCTAGTCTATTCTCGTTGCCTCGGCTGTGCAGAAATAGAGAAATTATTAGTTCTGTCATATGCAAGGACATATCCATTTTAAAAAATAATTAATAAAAATATGTTAATTATTTATCTGCTGGGTATTTTTTATACATCAGGCAGGCCAGAAATCCTGACATTTATGCACTTTGTAACCACTGTCACTACACAGCCCTGGGATCAGTAGCCAGTTACACCTTATTTCAACAAGAAGAAAAAGCCTTAGTCAACCATCATTTAAGACTACACTTTTTTTCCTATTTTGTCCTCCAAAGCTTTTGTATAATTTTTAGTAAAGCTGGATTTTGCCTCATGTTACACAGGTAGAATAACAGTTTCTAAGGTAAGGTTCATTCTCAAGTTTACACAGAAACCCTGTTTTTCCAGCACTCTTCTATCCAAACTCCTCATCACCATTTGGTAACCCACACATCCCTCTAATATGTACAGTCACTTGAGGAAAAAAGTGCTTATTACATTAATCTAGAAAAAAAGAAAGTGTTGTAAGATTTTTACATGCTAAGATTTCACTTCTCAGTTACAAGAATATTTTCAACAGTAAACATTCAGCTAACTTTGAGAATTGCTGCAAAAGCACATTTGCTCAGCTGGTAGGAGGAGTCCCAGTGACTCCAGATGAGCCTAGATACCCTCAGGTGGCCTTTCTGAAAGCCACCATCCCCTCAGGATGCCATTCACCCAAAGTTCTTTACTTGGTCTACTTTGCTGCTAAGTCACAGCTCAGAGAGAAGACAAGCCATGGTATGAAAGGAGTCAGCACTCGAGGGACGAGGGACAAAGGATTGCCCAGGACAGCAGGGCACATGAGCATGGAAATTCTCCAAATTCCCTCCTGCCTCAGAAAAGCAGGCAGGCTGACTTCGCTTGCTCTTATTATCCTTACCCTCATCACTCCTTCAGCAACTATCTATCTTACATTTTGGATGTTGTTTCTCCTCTTTGCCCTGCTGATTTTTTTTCTGACATCTATAATTGAATGCTCGGTCATAAATTGAATCTGTGCGAGATAAAAGCATATTGACTACACCGTACAGCATCTGTTATTCCCCATCTCCACCATCCTTTTCATTATTTCAGCTTGCAACCTTGATATCCTATTTATTCCTCAACCCAGTGGCTTGCCAAGAAATCCTGCCATTTCTTGCTTCATGATAGCTCTGAAATGTTGTCCATTCTCCTACTTCTACTACTGAAATCCTCCTCCATTCCTCACCTCTTATATTAACTACTAAACTATTTAATTATTCAAACACAAACTGAACCATATCAAAGCTAACTTTTATGAGAAATGCTACAAAATATGCTACATTCTCTTTAATAGGAAAATCTAATTCATTATTATTTCAGTCAGCTAAGATCCTAATCCTCAATAGAAATAAAATTGCAAATCATTTTCTCTCCTACAATTACTCTGCTAAACTGCATAATATTCACTAAAACTTCATCTTTTTTTCTCTTTTTGAATGGTAGCTTAATGATTCTTTACATACATATGCTCAAATACACTTCACTATTTTCAGTATTTCCCAGAAAATAATCACTAGCAATATTTTATTCATTAAATACTTAGAAATGAACACAAATTTATCCTGGGAAAGGTGATGGAACAACTTGTCCTTGGCACTGTCTCCAGGCACGTCAAGGACAAGAAGGTTATTGGGAATAGTCAGCATGGTTTTACCAAGGGAAAGTCATGCTTGACCAACCTGATAGCCTTCTATGAGGATGTAACTAGGTGGATGGATGATGGAAGGGCAGT
>VWZZ01000299.1:0-13216 GCA_013399095.1 Psophia crepitans | reverse complement strand
GTGCCAGTACAGGTTGGGGACTGAGCTGCTGGAGAGCAGTGTAGGGGAAAGGGACTTGGGGGTCCTGGTGGACGGAGGGATGACCATGAGCCAGCAATGTGCCCTGGTGGCCAGGAAGGCCAATGGCATCCTGGGGTGCATTAGAAGGGCTGTGGTCAGTAGCTCGAGGGAGGTCCTCCTCCCCCTCTATTCTGCCTTGGTGAGACCGCATCTGGAGTATTGTGTCCAGTTCTGGGCCCCTCAGCTCAAGAACGATAGGGAACTGCTAGAGAGAGCAGCGCAGAGCCACAAAGATGATCAAGGGAGTGGAACATCTCCCTTCTGAGGAAAGGCTGAGGGAGCTGGGCCTCTTTAGCTTGGAGAAGAGGAGGCTGAGGGGTGACCTCATCAATGTTTATAAATATGTTAAGGGTGAGTGTTGGGAAGATGGAGCCAGGTCCCCAGACCTCGCAGGTCCCCAGCAGCGAAGCATTACCTGCATTCAAAGAAGACTGACCTGGGCTACAATTCAGCCAACTGGACAAGCAATCCTAAAGCCTTGCATCCACGGGTACAGAGGGAGCTGGTGGATGGCACTGCAAGGCTGCTCTCTATCACCTTTTAAAGCGCACAGTGACTGGGGGAATTTTTACTCACAGGAAACAGGTTTTCCAACTTTCTTATCTCACCACTGGCGTTTCAGTTTTGAATGAACTAATCACTGAATTGCAGTAGCTCAATAACCTGAAACTGAGAAATCACCCTATTGAGCAGCGTGCTGCCAAGTTCCGTATCTATCTTGAACTGCTTTTTTCTCTGTGATCTGTGTACCAATCATTTACTGCCTAACATCATTTAAGTAATTTATACTGAAGGTATTTGAACAGATAATAAATCCAGCCCATAAAATATATCATAATCATTTTTTATAACTCCTTCAAAAATTCAAGATGCGTTCAGTGTAGATTCAGATCTTATTTAAACTAAGTGACAATAATAATACCATTGATTTAAAATACGTATCTTTATGCACCCTGCAAAACTAATCCAGTAAAAAATTATTTTGCTAGCATTTGATCCTTACAAAAGGAAACAAACCCTTCAATAGGATGGTCTTTCTTTTTTTCCCTGAGACATTAACAACTTCTGTTAACTAGTCAAAAACTGCAGATCATTGAACACTTTCTCTTTCATTTTTTCAAATAATAGAAACAGATCATATTTCTATTCCAGCAATACATTATGATTTATCAAAACAAAGAGTAATGATTGCTAGTGAAGAATACTTAGAATTAGCTTGTTTGTCCAGTGGCATTTCCTCTTTCCTTGCCTGCATTTAGAAGAAAATTGTTGCTTAAATGGGAGATTAAGTACATACATTCCCTAGACAGTCGCTGATTTCTGGAGTAGAATTTACTACAAAATGAAATAGAAGATTTTTGCACTATTTGCTGGACTGTATCACATGTCTGATGCAGAGCTCTACAATCTCCGTCTAATCCATTTTCCCTGGATCAATATATTTTGTATGTATGAAATAAATTTCTGCCCATTTGCAATTACAGTTAATTAAAGTTAAGGGTCTGTAATTAAAACTGGTTCTTGCAGCATAAGACTATAAACACATTTAATTGTAACAGAGAAAGCAAATTGTTCTACTTTAGTATTTCTGCTTAATTTGTAACACACAGTAAATATTAATTCAGGAGTTTTTTAAGACGAGTATAAGATATTTGATTGGCTCCAGAAGCAGAGAAAGGAATTGGATGATCCAGAAAAGTATGTTCAGTCCTGTTATGTTCTGATGTTCTTACATGTATTTCAGCATTATTAAGGTCTTTTCAGTCCATTTTTTAACACAGATGCCCAAGTTAGCATCTATTGTCACAGCTTCTGGCCACATAAGTCTTAAAGCCACTTGAAACCTCAGCTTTCCCAGACTACTGAATAACTGTTGGCTGCAAGAGATTATTAATGCCCTTTGGGGAAAATGCAATCTAAACGACTGTACTTATTACTACTTATTACTTAGGAGCCAGCATGACCAAGCCTGGAATACCATAATCATTTTCGATACCGTATGACAGGAAGGAGTTCTACAAAACAAGAAATTAAATGCAAGACAGCAGCAGGGTTCACACAGTCTTTACTGTATTTTCCACTTTAAGTATAATAAGGTTGATTTTGTGAATTCTATAGGGTGGTATTCCACTCATCTCACTTCTACCATAGGAACAGTAGGACTCTTGTATAAATTAGTCATCTTGATCTACTCTGTAGATAAAGGAGAGACAATTCTCCTGTCTACCTTTAATACTTATTTAGGATAGCATAAATTTTCATGTGGAAGACCTACATTTTACCATTGTTTAAAAAAGAATTCTAGCTTATTAGGTGAGATTAAGGCCTCCTCTAATGTTTAGAATTTAGTAGGAACATAGACCACAGAAGGATAATGGAGTCAAGTCCCTTTCGAGTACAGATACCACCTCAAATAGCTTCCATTAAAATATCAGACTCTGTCTTAAAGGATATTGTCTTGCTGGAATTTATTTTCTCTCACTGAAAGACTAATCCAGAAGTTGATTGTTCTAGAACAATGTCAGGAACGTTAATCTAATTTTCAGCCTAAATTTAATAATGGCCAAATTTTATATATTCGTTTTTGTTTAGGAACCAGAATTGTATTTTGAATTAAGTAGCACTTTCCGCTGACAACGGTTACCTATGACACACAAGCACACAGCAATCATATCCCCCTGCAACCTTCATTTTGCTGAGCTACTCAAGCTCATCTCATTTCCTGCTATGTCCATGCAGACAAGTCTGGCACAGAACAAAACGCCCTTTGAGTACGTCTTCCTGAACTACACAGCAAACCCATGTGTCAGGTTTGCAGTAAAATGATTTGCAACCATTTTGTGTTAAAACGTACATCTTCGGCTATCTCTTTGGCGCATTTACATCCAGGAAATCGTTTAGGTATTACGGATTCCTCTGTGAGCCAGAGATAACTCTTCTGCCTGCACCGACTTTCCTTAACCAGGTGTCAGACAGTAAGTCTCTGATTTATGAAGTGAAAGAACTGTGCCAAAAGATTCGGTTTCGACCCTCATCCCAAGTTTTGCCACAAAGACTTGGGAAGTTGGGAAAGGTTGGGAGCGGAAAAGAATTGTCAGCATCTGCAGCATTATGATACAAAGTACGAACGCTTTTTAGCAGAGTCTGCAATAGCTGCTAGAGACTGAACGAGCTGGCACGGTGACAGGATAGCCTCCTCCTCTTTTTCCTTTACCCATGTAAAAGGGTTTATTGTACTCTAAACTTACTGTGTAAGAGTACTCTGTTATTTCATTTAAAGTGAAGTTTGGCTTACCCTCAAAAATGTATTACCTCTGGAAGACGACTATACAACTTCTTAGGAAAATAGAACATATAAACTCATAAAATCCAATTATGCTTCTGTCTTCAAGGACCATCCTTTAGTAAGAGACACCACACTGAGGTCCCTTACTTGTGTAAGAACTTCAAGAATTTGTGTAAGTTCAAGACTTTTGAAAACTGGCCAATTACTAAGCATGACAATAGAATCCACTGCGTGTTGAAACTCAAGTAACTGGCTGAAACAATGTTGAAACAATTAGTAATCACTTCTGAATCACCTCTGTGGGTGAACTTCCAGAAAACTCAAAAGGCCACAGACCTACTTTAAAAAAAGACAAAAGCTAATGTAAATTAAATCATTCATTTTCAAATTTAATTCTCATATACAGTTGGTAAACTGTCAATAATTAGCTAGGAGATCAGATAAGAAGTAATATCAAATAAGACCATCAACACCAAACACCCAAGAATAAATTATCTTGAAGCGAACAAATTTCCTTCTCTGTCAGAATAAGAAGCCATGTGAACAAGGCGGACCCATATATACCTTACAGGTCTTTAGTAAGGCTTTTTCTGCTGTCACAGCAGATATTCTAAGAAACAAAACAGAGAAAGAGGCTGAATGAAATTATGCAGAGGGAGCACAGCTGGTTGGAAAACTGAGTTGTCAATCCAAGGTTATAAAGACAATTTGCTCAGCAAATGTGACTTAGATGTGATATTATTTAATATATTCATTAAAAGTGATGGACGATGAAATAGAAACTCCATGTTTTGCATTTGCATAGGAGTGTAGTCTGAGAGAAATTGAGAATGGGAGGAAAGCAAGGCTAGCATTTGGAATGGGCCTGACAAGAAGTGAACTGAAATAAATGCTATGAAATTTGAGAACAAGAAGTAAAAGGTTTTGCACCTAAGTAAGAATAAGCAATCACACATTAAAAGGTGGGAATGGCCTAAGTTAGTTTGGAAGAGGTAGGTATGAAATAACTTCGGTGTTACACAAACTTGTGGTGACACAGGCCCTGCACTTCAAGAACAATACAGAGCAACTGCAATTAGACTAGAGAATGAGCTGTACAAGTAAGTTGTGTTTAATCTAAACAAGACTGAAGGAAGATAGTGTTCAGAACAATGATATAAAAGGAAGGGAATATGTCTCTATTCAGGTCTGAGATTGCTAGGTAACCTGTAGCTCTGAAGTTCCTAAAACTTGGTGGTGAGAAAATATTTCAGAGGAAAGAGAATTATTTGGATGTTCTGTTCTTCTACTCTTCTTTATCATATACCTATGTAAAAGATATAACAACATAAGTAGTATATAAAATGATAATATATAATATATATTTTTCAAGATTCTTTGCATCGGTCTTTACTACAAAGACTGCCCCTTGGGAATCCTGGACCCTGGAGGTAAGAGAGAGAGTCTGGGATACGGAAGACCTCCCATCAGTCAAACAGGATATGGTCAGAGAGCACCTGGCCAAAATCGATGTGCACAAATCCATGGGATGCACCCATGTGTGCTGAGGGAGCTAGCAGAGGTTATTGCTGAACCACTCTCTACCATCTTTGAAGCCTCTTGGAGAACGGGGGAGGTACCTGAAGACTGGAGGATCGCAAATGTCACTCCAGTCTTCAAAAAGGGTGATAATGACAACCCTGAAAACTACAGTCAGTCAGCCTCACCTCCGTCCCTGGAAAGGTGATGGAACAGCTTGTTCTCAATAACATCTCCAAGCAATTGGAGGGGAAGAAGGTTATCAGGAGTAGTCAGCATGGGTTCACCAAGGGGAAATCATGCTCAACCAACTTGGTAACCTGAAGGCTGTGCTGCCATTCAACGTGACCTGGACAGGCTGGAGAGTTGGGCAGAAAGGAACCTGATAAGGTACAACAAAAACAAGTGTAGAGTCCTGCACATGGGGAGAAATAACTGCATGCATCAGTACAGGTTAGGGGATGACCTGTTGGAGAGGAGCTCTTCAGAGAAAGACCTAGGGGTCCTGGTGGATAACACGTTGACCATGAGCCAGCAGTGTGCCCTTGTGGCCAAAAAGGCNGAGGGCAACAAAGATGATAAAAGGCCTGGAGCATCTTCCCTAGGAGGAGAGGTTGAGAGACTCGGGTCTCTTCAGCCTGGAGAAGAGAAGGCTGAGAGGGGATTTGATTAGTGTTTATAACTGGGGCTGTGGGGGGGGGGGGGGGGGGCAGGGCAATTGGACAAGGCCAAACTCTTTTCGGTGGTGGGTAGTGAGAGAACAAGGGGCAACGGCCAAAAACTGGAACACAGGAAGTTCAACAAAAACAAGAAAAAGAACTTGTTCACGGTGAGGGTGATGGAGCACTGGAACAAGCTGCCCAGAGAGGTTGTGGAGTCTCCTTCTCTGGAGATATTCAGGACCCATCTGGATGCCTACCTGTGCAGCCTAGTGTGGGGCACCTGCTTTGGCAGTGGGATCGGACCCGATGATCTCTAGAGGTCCCTTCCAACCCCTACCAATCTGTGATTCTGTTATATACTTTATAAAATTATATACTGACACATATAAAATATATCAAATTAAATAAGATATACTTAGTCCAATCAGAGATAGGAGGTGAGCTTAGACAGACACATGTCTGAAGCTGCATGCAATGTCATGCTACAGGACAGAAAATGATAGTTGGTAGAAAGGAAGATTAGATTAAAATTCTAAGTGTAGACAACGTCTGGAAAGAAATATCTGAAAAACTTTGAGTTTTCCATCACCAGAGATCTTGAAGAACAGCTGAGATAAATACATGGTAGGAATGGCTAGGGGACAGCTGACCTTGCTTGGTGGAGAGGAGCTGTCTAAGATGTCCATGTCTCTCCTCCCCCTACTGTCTACAACTTGATGCTGCAAATTATTAACAGGGACATATCTGTCTCATGAGGGAGGACAAACCCCTCAGACCATGTTATTCAGGACTTATGCTGCTTCTGCAGTTCTCCATCATCAGTCAGTCACTAAAGCAGACAATGGCCCCACATCCTTTACTACTACAAAGTACATGCATGCAGCTCTCCCAAGATACGTCTCTCTCAGGAACCTAGCAACAAACTGCAGACTATGACAACTCCCTGGCTTGCATCTGATCATCGAAGTTAGAGCCCGGACAAACTGAAGGTAAGGAAAGTGTTGAGTGTTGATAAAGGCCCATTTCACAGATCTGGATGCCGAGCCAGAGAGCTGGTAATTGCCATCTACAGGTCTGAGGACAGCACAGCACAACTGGGAGAGCTTGTGGGGCCACCCCCATACAGCGTCAGAGAGACATTTATCTTTTAGTGGTAGCGAGATGGTTTATTTTGCTGGTATTTTCTAACTGGAATGATTTTTGATCATTCCATGATCTATTTAATGATAATGGGAAAGGCCTCTTAATAATATCCACTTTGGTATAAAGGCTCACAGTTCCTCCATAACCCTTAGGAGCTGGTACTAAAATGTAATTGGTCTAGACCTGAAGTGCTGTGAATAACAACCCAAAACCAGCTGTGGACATTTACAATAAAATCTCCAAGTAATCAATGACAGTGACTGCATTACAAGTGCAAAAAGCCCATAATGAACATCCCTTAGGTATTCCATTTTGCAGCACTTGAAAGGTACAAATAAAAGTATTTCTGCTCGTGTGGGGTTTTTATATCAGAAGATGCACATCTAACAAGAAGTATGAAATATGTCATCTTTAAGACTGTTATTTGACATTATGGTTGAAATGGATGCATCTTCTGGGACTGCCCTGGAGGCACTTCTGAGACCTGAACTGTCATATTTGTTTACATACTGCTGAGAAGTGTTTTCTCCAAACTGATTTATTATGTTGTGCAAATGCTTTTTCATAGAAGCAGATAAAAACAATTTCATTTTAGAGAGTAATTCCCCATCCACAGCTTGGTGAAAAGTTCACATCTGTTGATGTGAACCTGGAAGGATAGTGGTCCAACAAACATTCTCTTCAGGGAATAGCAGATTTTTCTCTCTCCTCGGAAAGTAGTTCAGTGGCTATTTAATGGTCGATGGAGGGAAAGCACACAACGTAGGGCAAACCACGACTTCCCAGGCTCCTCATTTCATTTGTCATTCTCCCTACTTTTTACCCTGCTCTTTCACTCCAGCAGGAAAACTGGTGGCTTATTATTGATCAAGCAGCTGCCCAACACTGAAATGGGAATGACAAGTAAATAGAAAAGTTTAGGGAAATGGTTAAGAAAACAGTGTCTGGAGAACAATGGACCAAGATAGAAAGGCAACTTGCAAAATTGTAACTGAGTCTGCTTAAAGATGATTTATCAGAAACAACGAATAAAAGGTTGGAGAATTCTGATTGCTTGAAGCCTTTAAACAGAGAAAGAAGATTTCAATTCTTTCCTAAGATTAAAAAAAGGAGAGAAGAAGGTGGTTTAATAGCCCAGGACCTGTTAGATACCATATCTGCAAGGCAAAGAAAACAGAGCAGATTAAACAGCACAGAGTGGTAAGGCAGGACAGAGGACACTAACAAATGGGTTGAGACTGCCTAGTATGGAGGAGCAAAAGGTAGGGGTTTTTTACTTTTATCATCCTTTTCTTTGGGAATTAGTGTAATTTTAAGCACTAGAAGACTACTATGGAACTGGATTTTGTAGGTCTGAAGATCCTGTTGTACCTGAGCACATGTGTAATTCCATGCTGGCTGCTGAAAAGTTTTTACAATAAGCCTTAAACAGAAGCTTTGAAGTCTCATTTTAGGGTCATTATTGAAAACTTGAATTGCCATTTTCTAGTCATTTTCTGACCTTGGTCAGAATGGTGTCTAGCCATGTCTGCAGAACTAATTCCTTTATATCTAATACATACCCACCAAAATATTTTTCCTCAAGCGTAAAAAAACCCACCAAATGCATTCAGCCTTTAAAACACGTTTTACTTTAAGTGCAATTGCCTAGTGCCACAGATTATGTGATCAAAGTGCTACTCTGAGGTTGTTCAAAGGCAGGAAGTAGTTTATTCCTGACTGTTTCTTGCAGAAGGTGGCAAAGAATACCAGTGTGCGCCCACCAGAGGGAACTCCTTACTAAGCCTGGCACTTGATAACACCAGCACTCCCCTCTATACCCAACTTCTTGATAAAAAAGTTATAGCTCCACGTTCCTTACATGTTTTCCAGGAAGTACCTTTTGGTGCCTACTGCGTAATTTTGTTACATACTCTACCCCTCCGGAGACAGACCATCCAAAGTCTGTTGGTTTCAGCAGCAGTGAAACAAAGATCACTGTGCCTTAATAATTCAAATTAAAGCTAGCATTTTAGCTACAAGACTGGAAAGAAAGAAAAGTTAGAAGCAAATGAAATACAAAGTATGACTTTAGCATAAATTTAACAGCTGGCTACTCTGCTAATATGTGTTTCTTCCATGGAATACCTAAAGTACATCACAGCCTTCATTGCCATGTGTTTATAGAGATATCCTACTTCCAGCACATTCCAAAGGATACACTAAATTCTCTATCTATAGTCTTATGCATAGCTATTTTGAAATTAAGTAAATCATTCTGCAATTCCAGAGGTATCTGTATGCCTTTGGACTTGGGGCTTAAACAATTTACACAGGTCTATCAGGCAGAGCTTGCATGCTTTGCAAAATCGAATGTCCTGTGCCTGATCGCTTCTCAGTTACCAGGCAGTGTCTAACTTTGTCACTGCAGTTGATGGTTCTTTTTGAGGTTCCTTCTGTTAGTGCCGACAACTATCTCCCCTTTCAGAAATTCATTCTTCAGGCCAAGTGCTTGCTAGTCCCTCAAGCCACATCTTTTACAGAGCTATTAATACTGTACAGTATATGTGCTATGTCTGCTGTGCTCACAGCCTCTGGTGAGTTACTGGCTTTCATTATTCATCTCATTATGACATCACTATCAGTAGTCGCTGCTGTCATGAAGACTGCTGCAGGTAACAATTGCTAGGACTGACTACCTCAAGCAAGCTTCTCCTTTCCATTCATTATCACTGGGGTTCCCATGTTAATAAGCTACCATAGTTAGCAATCTAAAAATTCAAGGTCTGACTTCATCTGAGATGGAAATTTAGGATCCTTATGTTTACCTAGGTATGAGCCCACTGAAAAGGTCTATCTAGTTCTATTAGATCCACCACTGAAAATTCCATAACTCTCCTAACGTCATCTCTTTCTATTATTATTCTTTCATTATTATGATCATAAGACTATCCTCAATGATTTGTAAACGAAATCACTAAAGTTAACAGGTCATGTTTTTTAAAATTAAGCTAAAAGACTGTCCAGTTAGAACAATCACAATCAATATAATGACTGTAACACAAACACAGCTGGCTGTCTATGACAAACATGCCTCTATAAACAGAACATTATTACATCAGTAATGAAGTAGCAGATGCCAACAAGATAGCCCTTGTTATTTTGTCAGAGTTCCTTAGGAACAAAGTGACAAGTTAAAATAAAACCAAAACTCACTTCTCGTATAGATCTCTGGAATGTTATGCTACCGTGTAGTATGTGCTTTAGTGCTGTGTTCCACCGGTTATAAATAAAAGCGCTTTAAATAGAGTGTGGATACTTGTACCAGTGCTAAAACTGGATACAAACAAAGTAAACTTCTATTATATACAAACAACTTGATCTTGGTACTCCCCTGTTGGAAACTCCAAGATTCTTAAAGAGAAATTGTCTTTCAAAGTATACATTACAGACAAGGTTCAGTGTTTCTCTCTCCAAATCAAATCTGGTGACACAGAATAATGATCCCATAGAGAGGAAGAGACAAATAGGATATTTTTTAGCTTCAAAAGGATTAAATTTGGTTCCTATTCAACTAAACAGGTTACTTTCTGTACTGTCATAATTAATATGGTGCAGCAGTTTTGCTAAACTGCCTAATAAATTAGGTCAGGATGTTAATTCATGTGCAGTCTTGCAGAAACACTCCTGCATAATGCCGTTTGTTATCCTGACATAAGTACTGGGGCATCTCCACGTTGACCTCAATCAAGAAGCTTATCTAAATGAAAATCAACATTTCTGAAAAAAATTCCAAATAAATAAATAATAAAAAAGCTCACTGTAAGCTGAGCTCCCCAACAGATACAAAAACCTGGGCTGGCCCATGGTAGGAGACAGTGTGAGGACAGGAATCAGTGGTGGGAAGTGAGGAGAGTGGGAAACTGGATTCTTGTGGTGATAGCAGTTGTTAAAGTCACCCCGAACTGTATGGAAATCTACAGATTTTGCTACTTAACAAAAATCTACAGCAATACTGGTCTGGGCCACAGAGACTGCTGTCTACCATGTTGTGCAGTATGACTCCGTTTTTGCCTTGTGCTCTCCCCTCTGTTCATTGTACCAGCCCGTTTTTCTTCCTATTATATTCATGCTGTGAGCTTTATTAGGCAGCACAGTAGGCTATAATGCAAAGCATACTATTTCCTTTCAATCAACATTTTGTATTCACTCATCAAACGAATAAATAGATGATCTAGAAGACATGTGAAAAGCAGAACAGACAATGTAATCTCATGTAAACTTTCTCTATCAAGCTCTGTGTTGTGGTTGCCCATGTCTCAATGACACAAACAGAACCTGGGCATATTATTCATATTTAAATTAGTAACAGTGGTGCTTCAGCTGAGTTACATTAACCTGAAAGCAACTACATCTCAAGTTTTAGTTAATACTAAACATAATACAGACTGAAATCTGTGGGTCCAGAAGGTCCAGGATATTCTCTTGGCATTTAATGCTTTACTATCTGCTCACTGTCTACAGTTCATAAATGCAGACGCATGATCTGACTCCCTGCCCCCAGGACAGCTCATGCACAGTTCTCTTGCTCAAACCTCTGAGTGATTGTAAGGCATTTACAGAAGTTCTGCTGCTGACAGTCCAAGGTCAGGAGCCTAGAAAGAGCAAAGCCCCATTTACACACATACATACATACATACACACTCACCTGCCCTCTAGAGAGCATATGCCAATGAACTGTCAGAACAACTATCTGGCAACTCAATACTGTGCTTCTGTAGTGTATATTTTCCTTCTGTCATGTCGTCTTTGATTTTGACCACACATAGGCATGTTTTTAAATAGCACTTGGAGGGAGAACTGATGACTTACGCTGCCTGTTCTCCCTTTTTTTTTTTTTCCAAGAACAAGTACAAGCAGAGCCTGTAACTCTTCCCTACAAAGGAAATTGAAGAAAATAGAGAAGTACTTAAACTGGCAGATAACTGGTCCAAAGGAAGCAAAAGGAGGTGCTCCTTTATACTGCACAGTTACTATGTGGAACCTGCCCACAATGTCATGGGTACTAACAGTTAGCAATAGGTTCAAGGGGCAGCTGCGCAAATTCAGCAGACAGAACTCCACTGCTGGGATTAAACAGAAAGTTTCTGTAGTCTCTGAGCAGGAAACTGCAGGAAGCTCAGAAAGTATGGCTTCTTGTCTTCAGTAGTCTCACAGTCTGTCTTAGACATTGCTTTTCATCCCTGTTGGAGACAGGATATCGTGAGGTCTGTAATTTGCCCCTCTATATCTTTATATACAAAATCAAGTACATACCTATTCACATATACAACTGCATATAGGTGCCTGACTCAAAAGGTTTTCTTGAACTATCAGGCAGAACTGAGAAGAGGTACTAGTGTGTCTTTTGAATCCTTCTCACTGGGCAGAAAGATTCAGTAAAGGCACTCCCACACCTGTAGCTGTTTGCACAGCCCATCGCAGGTTCTGACAGTTTCTGACATCATCTGTTGTGATCCCCACAGCGGTAAAGAGCACCTCACAGTGGCACGTTCTCTAGGGTTTGGAGGGTGTTCAGCTTACCCTGACAGGTGAACTGCTTTCCTCTGGGTGCCTCACAAACCAGAAAAGCACAGGAACCTCTTCAAAGGACTGTTCTTTTCTTATTCTCTGACCAGGAGTTAGAATAGCTTCAGATTTAAGCAAGTAATTTTAATATTTGTAAGTATCACATAGATGTGTGCATGCTGTAACAATGTAACTTAATAAAAATTCATTTCTGCATGAGCATGTTCTTACATAAACTTCAGTATGGGTAAAGATTATTAAATTAGGCAACAGGAAAGTACATCTATAAACTAGAGACAAAATTACATTTGCATTTGCTCCTCTGAGTAAAGCCACAAGTACAGTGATAATTTACAGTTAATGGATTCATGTTTATAAAATCACTTCACGCCTAAGAGAAAAATACATTAAACAGATTAGTGCAAGTAAGTGTAAGGATGAGAAACTGGCCTGAGTTACAATTTTTCTTTAGAATCTGAAAAACTCAATTGTTGAGACATACGATCCTGATTTAGGTTCCTTTCTAATGTATATCACAGAATCATAGAATGGCTTGGGTTGGAAGGGATCGCAAAGACCATCTCGTTCCAAGCCCCCTGCCACGGGCAGGGACACCCTGCACTGGACCAGGTTACCCAAAGCCCCATCCAACCTGGCCTTGAACACTGCCAGGGATGGGGCCTCCACAGCTTCTCTGGGCAACTTGTTCCAGTGCCTCAACCACCCCCATAGAGTGAAGAACTCCTTCCTAACAGCTAACCTAAATCTACCCTCCTTCAACTTAAGGCCGTTACCCCTTGTTGTATCACTCCACGCCCCTGTAAACAGCCCCACCACAGCTTTTCTGTAGTCGCCTTCAGGTACTGGAAGGCTGCCATAAGGTATCCCTGGAGCCTTCTCTTCTCCAGGCTGAACAACCCCAACTCCCTCAGCCTCTCTCCGCAGGACAGCTGCTCCAGCCCTCTGATCATCATAGGTATAGAATAGAATAGAACAGAAT
>VWZZ01000298.1:63225-221359 GCA_013399095.1 Psophia crepitans | reverse complement strand
AGCAAGTCCAGAGGAGGGCCACAAAGATGATCAGAGGGCTGAAGCACATCTTCTCCTAGGAGGACAGGCTGAGGGAGCTGGGGTTGTTCAGCCTGGAGAAGAGAAGGCTCCAGGGAGACCTTACAGCAGCCTTCCAGTACCTGAAGGGGCCTGCAGGAAAGCTGGAGAGGGGCTGTTTATCAGCGAGTGTAGTGACAGGACAAGGGGGAATGGGTTTAAACTGAAAGAGGGGAGATTTAGATTGGACATTAGGAAGAAATTCTTCCCTGTGAGGGTGGTGAGGCACTGGCACAGGTTGCCCAGAGAAGCTGTGGCTGCCCCCTCCCTGGCAGTGTTCAAGGCCAGGTTGGATGGGGCTTTGGGCAACCTGGTGCAGTCGAGGGTATCCCTGCCCCTGTCAGGGGGGTTGGAACTAGATGATCTTTGAGGCCCTTTCCAACCCAAACCATTCTGTGATTCTATGATTCTACTTCAGAAACTAGCTCCAGGCACAAAAGAAACTGTCAAGCTTACAACAAAGACTTGTCAGTCCTAGAGCTGCATTAAGGCCATGGCGTGATAAACAGATGTTACATGTGAATCAGTGTGGGCAAGGAGTTTCTGTAACATCTTCTTCAACCCTGGACTGTTACAAATCTCTACTAGCCCTTGAGCTATGAGGGCAGTTATGACAGCTCTCTCTATGGTCTCTTTGGACCCATAACCTTCTTTACAGATTCATAAATCAGAAAATGGATGCAAATTTTGCATTAGTCTAACATGCAGAGGCTGTATATAAATATACATGGTATAAAATAGATCTGAAAACTACCTGAAAGAAAAAATCCAAGGCTGCAGTATGGTTACCAGGAGAATACACCGTTTCCATGGCAACTCCCTCTTGCACACATTCTGCTTGCTCTTGTAGGAAAAGCACTTCATTGATGTACTGGTGTATCTTCTCATTGGTCATGTTGACACACAGCTATTGTAAAACCAAGAAAAAAATGAGTATTAGAAGTTTACTGGATAATTCATTGGTGTAGGTTTTACTGCACGTCTAATACAGAATTTGATGAAATGTCAATCCATAACGTGTTACCTCTCCACAGAGCATAGACAGTAAGACCCTCAGGAACGTACATTTTAACAGCTATTACTATTAAATTGGGAACAAACATTTTTCTGCCTGCACAGTTCATCGTGAATTCCACATACGAATCATCAAATACCAGCACTGTCAAATATAGTGCAAATTTACACTGATTTCACAGATCGAAGCGGGGTAACTGTACATATAAACTGATACAGTTAATATTCTTCTGCAGTTTACATTCAAGAAGCCAGATGTAATACATTTTTAGCTACATATTTGGTTAGGATTCTGACTGTAGTTAGTTCATCATTAACAAAGACATTCAAACTCTGTGTCCACATATAACATCACTGAAGTCTAAAGCAGTCTCTGAGGAGCTCATTGTGTTTTGCCCCAATATATGTTATAAAACACCTAGGGACATTTTACTAGATGTTTCTCTCTATTTTACTGGAATTCTAAGGGAAGGTTGGCAAGAAAACAGTCTTCAATAGAAAAGTTCAAAGTTTGGAGAGATAAATAATATAAAAAACTCTCAAATATTTTCTTTGATTGCCATGAAAGAGGTGTAGTGCCACTTTTGCAAAAAAGGAATCTGATTTTCAATTAAAAACAGGTGGGAGTTCTATCAGCTTATTTTGGGACTTTCCATTTTTTATTAAAAGCTCACAATCTGCAAAAATGTAAATATTTAATAACTTTGTGGAATAAAGTTTTTCACTGTTTTATTTATATTAAAGTGGAAATTTTAGTGGAAAATTCTAAAATGTCCCCCAATGCTATACTACCTATCACTAAGAAATTAAGAAAACAGAAACTCCTAAAAGGGTAGAAGAGCCCTTTATATTGAGGAATGATGCAAGGAACGCTTGCACGCAGTTGCTTTTCTGGCTAAACCAGTCACATATTTGTTTTGGCAATAAACTATATCTTCCATGAATAAAGTGTGTGAAAGCAATTCTACCAGCAAGTCATATTAAAAAATATGAAATTTTTAGATGAATCCTAAAACTACATGGCTTAACATCCAGATGAAGGAAAAAGAAAAAACAATAAGCAATGTGCAATAGCTGCCTGAATGTTCCATTAACACCTCCTGCTAGTATAGTCAACTTGCACTTGCTACAAAATGAAATAGTCTAGTGTGAATAACAGTAAGAAGAAATAAAACAAAACCCCATTTTATAACCACATGTCTATTATTAACTGTCTATACAAATGTATGATAGTGCACTCAAATAAAACCACTAGTTTTTAAAAGTGGGATTTCTAAAGATTCAGATTGTTATCTGATTTTATTAACAATGAAGGTGTACAATTGACTTATACTATCTACTTATTTTATGGGAAAAAACTTTTTAAAGTTCGTGGCAGGCAAAACAGGCTTTACTGATCACTTTTCAAATTCAAATTTTAATTACAAAATTGTTTCAAAAGCTTCATAACATGATTTTAGAAGGCAGACCTAACATGACAAGATTATACTTCACAGGATATGTAAAGCCTTAAAATGATGCAAGCTGTGTATATCTTCATTTGCAAAGGATTTATTTAGCGAACCATGTAATTTAACTTTACGCAGGTATATTTTACTATAATCTCAAGCTTACTTTTCATGATGTGCCAATCTCCTGAGATACATAAAAACAATAAATGCACTTGAGGACCTCAATGTGCAGCAACATTATCAAACTACACAGTTCAAGCTGAAGGGAACAGAGCTTAAAAATCACAGAATCACAGAATGCTTTGGGTTGGAAGGGACCTCAAAGACCATCTGGTTCCAATCCCCCTGCCATAGGCAGGGACACCCTCCACTAGACCAGGCTGCCCAAAGCCCCATCCAGCCTGGCCTTGAACAGCTTCTCTGGGCAACCTGTTCCAGTGCCTCACCACCCTCACAGGGAAGAATTTCTTCCTAATGTATAATCTAAGTCTCCTCTCTTTTAGTTTAAAACCATTGCCCCTGGTACCATCACTATCTACCCAAGTAAAGGGTCCCTCTCCATCCTTTTTAAAGGACTCCTTTAAGTATTGAAAGGCTGCAATGAGGTCACCCCAGAGCCTTCTCTTCTCCAGGCTGAACAACCCCAACTCCCTCAGCCTGTCCTCCTAGGAGATGTGCTTCAGCCCTCTGATCATCTTTGTTGCCCTCCTCTGGACTCGCTCCAGCAGCTCCATGACTTTCTTGTGGGGACCCCAGAGCTGGACACAGTACTCCAGGTGGGGTCTCACGAAGGCAGAGTGACCTGCTGCTCATGCCTCTTTTGATGCGGTCCAGGACACAGTTGGCCTTCTGGGCTGCAAGCGCACACTGCTGGCTTATGTCAAGATTTTCGTCCACCAGAACCCCCCAGTGTCTCTCCGCAGGGTTGCTGATAATTAGCATTCGGCTTAACTGCCAAAAGTAAATGGCACAAAATTTTGTTAAAATATTCATACATAATGCGCTGGGCTGGTAAAAAAAAACAAAAACCAAACCCACACCGATAAATTCTACTGTTCAGTATATCATGGCATACACTGGTGTGCTTTTTAGTAATCATCTAATACCATCCCTCAGATTGGCAGACTTGCCATAACGACAGTAAGGCTCTGCCAACCAGACCAGAAAGCAAAGCTCAAGCGCCTGTATGAACTGCAAGCTGCTCCTAAGCTGCTCTCTCTAGCAGGGGCTGTGAGTAACAGCTCTGCAGAACGAGAACCAGGAGACCAGCCAGGGACTGCTGAAAAGCAAGACATTCTGATCATGTCTTCCTCCATTTCAATGTTTTATGCAGCCTGCTGGGAAAAGGTAATAAAATGAGTGTTTCAAATTAAAAGCCTTGACACAGGTTGACATAATAGTTAAAACAGCTGAAATGTAGAAAGTAGATGAAAACGAACTAAATAAACTTTGCTAAAACACTTTTTGCTCCATGTCATATGAAACAATGACATATTTTCTGTGCAAAGATATGAGGAGTTCAGAAAACTACCGTTTTTAAACATGTATTGAATTGCATCCATGAAAATTAGAAAGAAATATGGTAGTAATACAAGAAAACACAATGAAATTTTTCCCTAAAATAATATTGTGGGAATACCCTTAAGCACTGTATATTTCCTTTAACTTGCAGCATTACTCAGCATTACCTATGGTACTTTTTGTCATTAAACATTGTTAAACCGTTCTTTACATGCCTCTTATTGGCTCCATTGTATGTCTCTTCTGTAAAAAAATCCTCCTTTCTAATCCTAACTCACTATCATGTCTCAGTGAAAACAAATACGCAATCCTTGGAAGTGTTCAGGGCCAGGCTGGATGGGGCTTTGGGCAACCTGGTGTAGTGGAGGGTGTCCCTGCTCATGGCAGGCGGCTTGGAACTAGATAGTCTTCGAAGTCCCTTCCAACCCAAACCGTTCTGTGATTATATGGTTCTGCGATTCTATTTGTCCAAGTCTTCAATTAAAAGTGCTGCTAGAATATTATTAGAAGAAAAAAATAATTTCTTGTTCAAGTATTTCAACAAACAACTTGCAGTATATCATCCAAATTGTAGAATTTAAAAAATAATATAGTAGCATTTGGTAAAAGCAATAAGTATTCATCACATTAGACAGTGTTACCTCTCTTCTTTTACTACTTTTGACCAGTTAGTATCATTAAGTATACCCTAAATTCAAATTTATGTAGAAGACCAAAATTGTAGTCCTCTGAAGACAGAAAAGCACCTATGACTAATAAAATTTCCTTCTTCTTCACTTTATATAAATAACTATTTGAAAAGGCATAGCCAAAAGAAAAGGGAATTTGTGAAAAGAAAACTCGGTGGCTGTCAATCAGTGAGGGAAAGATGGATGTAAACACCCTGTGGAAAGCTCATTTACACCCTTTGGTCATGCAGAAAGATTAGCTCTCTCAAGGAGTGTGTATTCAGAGCACCAAGAAAAGCTTACAGCTGTCATATCAACACATCTATCAAGCCGTGTGTTATGGGCCAAGATGATAAAGCTACAATGCCAAGTTTAATTTGCAAGGATGTGCTCTAGCATTTCTCAAAAATGTAATTCTAAGATAGTGGAAGGCAGAATCATCTTCTATTTACTGAGGTTGGACTCAGAAGACATTTTTAAACCTCAGGTTGATAATCACTTATTTCTCAGAAGTATCTTGATCACCGTTCGCCCTTGTATCTGCCGCCCAAACATTTCCACTTTTTAAAATTTTTTTTTAAATGTACAGTGCCAATCAGAATATTTTTAATGAATATATAAGAAAACCAGAATCCATTACAGTTCTTCTCTTGCCTTTTATGGGCAAGAAGATCTAACACAGATTTCTTGTTTTCCATACAGCTCCAACACAAATTTAAATGTAGTCCTTTACAGAACTTTATTAGTCCTTTACAGAACTTTATTAGTCCTTTACAGAACCTTATTTCATTAGGAATTCGTATTGTCTTTGGGGTCAGTTGCCATTAGCTGGTCTGTGTTTCTCTAGTAAAGTAAAACAGATCCTAGTGCTACATTAACATTTTATTATGGGTAGCTATTGCCTGAAAAGCCTTCCACAAATGAGGGTCTGAAAAGCCCCTCCAAAAGGGACATTATTTCTATACAAAGTGAAATAGTTCCCCCACCAGACTTTGTACATATAAAAGTATTAAACAAGCAAGCAAGCAAACATGGTAATAACCTCATTTCCTTGAAAGAATTTGGAATTAAAGATACTGAAGTAGTTCCAAATTATTTTTTTCACTCATACTGTTGGCCAGCAACTAAGTACTGTAGGATGGAAAAAGGGTGCTGCTGTGGAAAAGTAAGATATCAGCTAAGAAATGTCCTTGTGCAGCATTTCAACGATAAATCACAAAGTGAATCCAGTTGGGAATCTCAATTTCAGATGAATGATTTTGTTTTTGTCCACAAAGTGTCTATCATAAAAGAATAAAGAAAAAACCCAAACATTTTGATGTCAGGTATATGAAAAAACAACTTTAAAACTTATAAACAATGTTTTTCCAGTGACTGGCTGGAACACTGACCAGACAATATGGAAGAAAGTGTGTGCACACTGGAACAAAGACCAAAAGGACTGAGGGGGAGCAGGAGCACACTATGACGGAAGCCATACGGAGTGTAAGATCCACAGGAACTGGGTCGAGGAACAAATTAAAACACAGGATCACCAGGCCCCTGAGGGCAGGAATGGACTTTTACACCCTGGCTCAGCTCTCCCTGGGACCCACATCCTGTTTGTGGGCCCAGTCCCAGGTGACACCATGGTAGCCTCAGTTCCCAGCCCCATCTCTAGCTGCTCCTGACAGGACCTAGGTAGTATCAGAGCTTGGGGTGCACCAGCAGCCATCTATTGCACAGGCTAGTACAGAGGCAAGCAGGACCACCCGTCTATGCTCTGGACAGGCCAAACCAAAGGTAGCTGATTCTTCTGCATAAACTAAAATATTGAGATGCTCCTTCAGACTGTCTGAATGTAGACACTTGTGTGTGTGACCTCCTGTCTGCTAGCACTGAGACCGCAACGACTGTAGAAAAGTTGTGTAACTTTCGTCTACTCAAATCCATCCATCTACAAAATAGGCAACATGAGCTTATATTTGGATAGCTAGAAGCAGTCTAATGGCTGGGGCAATGCAATTTACTAAAAAAAATATGTGTTATGGCTGTTTTGGCTAGGAAAGGTCACATGACAAAATTAAATGAAGTTAACTAAAAAAAATAACACATTGAGAAGTTAAAACCTATGACACCTAATAATCATATAATCACAGAATCATAGAATGTTTTGGGTTGGAAGGGACCTCAAAGACCACCTAGTTCCCACCCTCTTCCATGGGCCGGGACACCCTCCACAAGACCAGGTTGCCCAAAGCCCCATTCAGCCTGGCCTTGAACACTGCCAGGGAGGGGGCACCCACAGCTTCTCTGGGCATCCTGTGCCAGTGCCTCACCACACTCACAGGGAAGAATTTCTTCCTGACATCTAATCTAAATCTCCCCTCTCTCAGTTTAAAACCATTGCCCCTTGTCCTATCACTACACTCGCTGATAAACAGCCCCTTTCCAGCTTTCCTGTAGACCCCTTTGGGTACTGGAAGGCTGCAATTAGGTCTCCCTGGAGCCTTCTCTTCTCCAGGCTGAACAAGCTCAACTCCCTCAGCCTGTCCTCCTAGGAGAGGTGCTCCAGCCTTCTGATCACCTTTGTGGCCCTCCTCTGTACTTGCTCCAGCAGCTCCTTATCTTTCTTGTACTGGGGATCCCAGAGCTGGATACAGAACTCCAGGTGGTGTCTCATGAAAGCAGAGTAGAAGGGGAGAACTCCCTCTACCTGCTGGCCACACAGTTTTTGATGCAGTCCAGGATACGTTTGGCTTTCTGGGCTGCTAGGGCACACTGCTGCCTTTTCATCAACCAACACCCCCAAGTCCTTCTCCTGAGGGCTGCTTTCAATCCATTCTCCACCCAGCCTGTAGTTGTGCTTGGGATTGTCCTGACCCGCATGCAGGACCTTGCACTTGGCCTAATAAACATAGGTGAAAATTCCTGTGAACACAGCTGGGTTGTGTCAGCTCTTCTGCTTCACCACAGTGACTCTGAAATGTCTTCTGAAGTGAAGTCCTGAGTGGGGCAGGCAATGTTCTGTGTTCTTGAGCCAGATGGCTCCTATCATGAGAGATCTTCTGCATGGAGCTGTCATAGGACCTGTCAGGGGAGCTGCCATGGGAGCCATGCCTCTCTCAGGGCTCTAATGCATCACACAGATAATGCACACATACTTTAATGGGTATAGTGTGGAATGGGAATCAAGAGACACTTGACTGTTCCAGTGACCTGTGGCCCTAATTCAGATAACACACATATTTCCTACAAAAAGGAGGCATGTGTGTGTGTATATATATATATACACACACACACTTTCTTCTGGAACTTCAGAGTTCTACAGGAGCAAAATACCATGCAAGAGCTAAGGAAGTTATTTAGCAAGAGCTAAATATTTTTTCAGTTTACCACTTGCATCAGAGAGACAAGACTACTAGAGTCCACTTTAGTGGACTACCACAAATAGAACTGCATTATTGCTTTTTATGATGCTTCCGTACCTACAGACCTTCATCTCTGTAGAAAGACCTAACTTTCTGGAGGGTGAAGAGAAGCTACTCTTGCTACTTGAAGGTGTGGTTCTTCCACTAGAAGAAACAGTTAGGGGGAAATGGTACAGGCTACTTTATCAACCTTCCCTCCTGCTTATCACTTGCTATGTTCATTGGCTGTGAGTTCTTTCCGTTCGTGTTGCATGTCCTTGTGGTCAAAGGATATATTAGCACAAGGTATAGTGAAGATAGCAGTATTCCGTGACTGCACCCTTTGAATTGTGTCATGAAGGAACCATGAATAAGATCTAAGTTTTAAACTCTACCGGAAGAGAAGCAGACATTTTCTGCTTTTAAAGGAGTGCAGATAAAACTGTAAACAAATACAGCCCTTCCCAAACAAGGAAACCTAAGAAAACACTGAAAACTAGCATTGACTACTGCCATTGCTGGTTTTGGTAGGGCACTCATATTTCCCAAAATGATCACAAAATGAAGGCCATTTCTGTACAGAACAAGACAGACAAATCTGTGCTCACTTCTGACCGTGTTCCAGTGTGGCTGTACACAAAGCTGTTCTGGCACAGCAGGTATGCAGCTGCTCTAGGAAAATGCTGTTCCCAAGCTAACGATGACTGCTAGGAATTGATTGTAAATTGTAATTGGGGTGAGCTAAAAGTGTACTGTAGTCATTTACCATAGCTCAGCTGATGAGCAGTAACTCACTGTGTAATTCAGAAGCTTTCATTACTGAGCAATGACTCCCTCAGACTGTGGCTTCTAAAAACGTTGTCTTCTGTCTTTCAGGTTTTAACTTTCATATCAAAAATCACAACTTCACTCACTATCTCCTATTCCACACACTTATTTACCATTATTTTAGAATTACATGTCCTATTTTTGCTATTATAAATATAATGTATCACTATAAAATGAAGACTTATCAATGCTCAGGAAGTACAAGGAAAACTGAACACTTAATACTGGTTTTATCTTCTAATGCTTTCTTCTTGTAATCAGCTATAAAGCTTTTCTCCTCGCAAGCTGTCAGTCACATCATTTCACCTGCAGAAGTTACCAGATTCTTGGTGTAGACATAATTAACCTTACTTTTCTAGTTCTTTGACATCTATTGTCCTATGCATTGTTCATGAATCATTTCTAGATCAATTCTTCATTTGCCTTTGACATTTCAATGCTCTAATGCCTTGTCATTCTAACACAGTCACTGGAGTGAACAAGTTATTCTACCTGGTTTATCCAGCTCTCTCTTCCTGAACCATCTTCCAACACAGTCTATTAAAATGAATGGCTTAAAGTGACGTGTGATTTAGTTTCATATTGCTCTCTTAATTATGATATTAAACTGTCTATCAGCTGACCCGATCTGAAGCACCAGAAAGATTCACGCAGCTGCTTGGAATGTCCCCAGATCTGGGTAATCAGGAGGTTTTAATCTTTCTTGAAAACAGTTGTAAATATTTTTTTTTTCAAGAAAGCAGACAGACAGATATCACAATGAATGTCTTGTCTTACATTAATTTGAAACAAAGAGTTCATTTTCCCAAAACTACGTTTGTAATGCCGCTTTAAAATATGCTAATCTAAATGTTTATAAAAGTAATTCTTATGGCTGCTCCACTGTTTGTCTGTAACGCTGAATGTTAACGTGCTGCAGTCACAGGCCTTGACACTGGGCACATTTGCAGACATGATGCAATGTTTTGCATGAGGACCCTATCTGGGCTAACAAACCCGCTTATCATTGGGGTTAACGAGCCTGGGCAGAACACTGAACCAGGCTAGACTGCTAGACAGCTCCAGCTTTTGAGTGCAGGTTGTTTTGAGTATGTCTGCATGATTGTGCTGTACCATGTGGAGATGCAAACTGCTTCTCCTCATTGATACTGCAACCTGTCACTTCAGGAATCAGATGTGCTAATCACGTTATAGAGTTCATATAAAAATGAGCTCTGTAATTCCCTCGCCTTTATTCTGTCTTTTAAGGAATACAGTCCAGTAGTTTCTGAGGTAATGAGTCAGAGTATTACTCAGTATCACTCAACAAAATGCATTCAGTCCAGGTGGAGGGACAGTAAGTGTCTCTTGCAATATATTTATTTTAAAAAAATAAAATAAAAATGCAAAGTTGACTTTGAAATTATCATGTTTTCTATGCAGAAATCATAAATCAAATTACTTTTTACTCTTTTCTTTAAATCTCATATTTTCTCTTCAAGCATCCTCTGCAATCACTAAGTAGAAAATGGAATTCATGGTATTTCATGATGTCAGTTGCAGAACTTGTACGACTTACATGACAAAAACCAATGCAGAACAGAGTCAAAGGAAAATAACCAGTAAGTCCCAAGATGCACCGCTCTCTTTTGAGATGCATTGAAAATGCATAGAATACTTTATCCTTATTAATCTGAAGTTTTTATGGAATTTCTTTTGCATATTTTCAGTCTATTTAATTATTTTTTCCTCTTGATATTTTCACCCAAAGTAGACATCCACACTGAGTAAATGACTGTGAATATTGGCACACGTCAATTGTCCTTAATCCAGCAAACGTTCAAGAACTGTAACAGTAAAAAGAGTTTTGTGAGAGAGGAACTGGAATATGTTTTATCGAATTCTCTGTGCTCTTTTGAAGGTAGAGGTGAGCTCACCCTGTTTGTGCTTTCTAACATTTGGAAATTGGGTAGCAATGTAAACATGCTACACAAACCAAACTAATGTGGCTCTATGACTTCTATTCACTAAAAAGAGAAAGTTAAGCCATAAAACAATGGATTGACTGAGATGAAGGGGTAAACTCTGATTTCAAACAATAACAGGTCCTTTGTTGTTGCTGATGCCATCTCTATTCTTTTCTATGCTTTTATTTTCTATTCTACCCTTTGATTTTATTCTGCTGCATTACAGAATGAATGAACAACTGAACAAAAAACTTAGACGTCTCTTTCAGCATGTTGTGTAGAGCTGCTAATGCTTCCTGAAATACATAGTTCACAAGAGCTTTGGTGCAGAGACATATGTTGAAGGTAGGCAAACAGTTCCATAATTTTCAAAAAATGTTTGATATTTAAATGGATTTTTAAGCATTCAATGAGCTAAAGTTTAATTTATTTTCCATGGATGTAATTCAATTTTTTAAATGTCACGCTGTAAAGTCACACAGAGGTGAATCTGCCGGTAATGGCACTTAGCATAATGTAGTATTTTCATTCTGTTTGCTCTCCAAGGCATCCAAAGACCTTTTGATCTTTCTTCCAATCCAGTGTATTGTCCTCCTACTCACTGACCTAGTTGAAGTATCACTTCCACAAGCATAAAAACAGACAACAGCAAGTATTTTCCTCAGATGGTCTTTCAGTGCTGATACTGCCCCTTCTTCCAAATCATTATGGTAGATGTCTACTAGAATCTTTTAAAATTGTGAATAACTGTACAAACCTGTGTTTTAATTCACAGCAGTACAGGCAGAATGGGAAAAATAGTATTTCAACAGCAAATTTTGGCCTCCATGTATGTTTATATTCTGATCAAATCACTTGTTTTGGCTAAAGCCCAAAACCTGAACAGAAGAATTAACATTATCAGTTACAGTAAATTCAGCAAAGCATAGCCACTTACCTGTTCAAAAGTATTCTTTTGAAATTCTTCAAATCCAAAAATATCCAGTACTCCAATTTCAAATACTTGGTCACTGGGAAAAAAAAAGATAGTACAGATAATAAGAATTCAAGCAAGTGAATAATGTATCTGTTGTTTTCGACAAAAGTATTTCTGCTCTAGGATGAAAGCAGACTGTATTTCAAAAACACGGTATGAAATACACAAGCCGCCCATGTACAAAACAGAATCAAAATTCTACCCATCAACCTATTATTTCCAACATAAATAAAAAAAATCAGGGTTCAAGATTGTTTTAGCAGTCACTTTAAAAACTAAACTTGTAAGAGAAGGAAAAAATCTTATCTTCTTTAAAGTCCAGGTTCTAAAGGTATAGATATCTCTATGCTCAGATGAGGATAGCCATTTAAGGGAAGTTTCGAGATTGGTTGCTTGCACTCAGTTACCCCTTCCAGTTTATATTTCTTTGACAGCCAGAACTGCTCCTAGTAAACGTACTTCAAGAGAAACTTGTTAAGCCAAAGTCCTCTCTGTGTTAGCATGAAGTAGAGGCTGCAAGCTCAGGCTGCATGAGAGGTTACATCTCTCAGGGGAAAGAACAGTCAGGATTTGGGCATGAAGAACAGATGTTTCTTCTCTGTCTATGTAAAAGAAAACTTGTTGGCAGTGCATCAGATTTGTCATGTGTCACTGCCTGCATTCAGGGAAGGGCTTTTATTTTGGCCCAGTGGAAGGATTAGGGCAGGGTAGTCACTTAGGATTTGGACTGGGGAACGGGAAAGGGACAGAGGTGTTATTATTCTGTATTTACTTGGGACTAAGTTTTTGTAAACCTGATCTGGAAAAGAAACTAAGTTCACTATGGGGAGCAAAATTAATGTTTTGGGATATCCTGTTGCCTGCTTTGGAAGGATTTGAAAATCCTATATGAAAGGACTGGGATCGCTGAGGCTGGGCTTTTTCTTTCTTTTCTTCACTGTATCATTAGACAGAGAACATAAAAAGAGGGTTACAGTAAAAAATTTGTTGCAGTTTGCCTACGTGAATGCAGTGGGACTTTCTCCAGAGTGAAATAATCTGTCAGCAGGATGAAAGACTTTGCACTATAGCAAATGGCTCTCTGGAACCGGAAAAACAGCAAAGGAAAAATCATTGAGCTTCCTGAGAAAGGAGATGGACACTTTCTAAAGCAGATGAGTTTTCCTTTCTCTTTGCCAAAATAATTTGTACATGTGTGGTGTTATATGTATTCAAACAATATTGCAGCCTACTGTTTCTGAAATTTACTTTTCCTTCCAGTTTTTTCTCCATGTTCCATGTATCCTCTATGTCTAAATCTATGTGTATATCAGGACATAGATACAGGAGAAAAAGGTAACCCACTGTTGAAGTACTTTAGTAAGTTCTATTACAGCCATTGTAAACACTGCCATTTAATAGGGGGAGGATCCAGCCCTGAAAATAAATTCCCACACAACAAACAAACAAACAAAAAGCAAAATCATAAAAAAATTGAGTACTGCAAAACAAGCTAGGAAAAACAATCCTCGGGGACAAGCAGAGCCATCTTCAGAAATCGTACCCAAGAAGTTTGTCTTCATTTCCGAGGCATACTAGTTCAATGCACTACTGGGCTTGTTTAGTCTGGAGAAGAGGAGGCTCAGGGCAGACCTTATTGCCCTCTACAACTACCTGAAAGGAAGTTGTGGCGAGCTGGGGGTCGGCCTCTTCTCGCAGATAACTAGTGACAGGACAAGGGGGAATGGCTGCAAGTTGCGCCAGGGAAGGTTCAGGTTGGAGATGAGGAGAAAATTCTTCTCGGAAAGGGTGGTCGGGCATTGGAACAGGTTGCCCAGGGAGGTGGTGGAGTCACCATCCCTGCGGGTGTTTAAGGAAAGGTTGGATGTGGTACTTAGGGACGTGGTTTAGTGGGTAATAGGTGGTGGGGGGATGGTTGGACTAGATGATCCTTGAGGTCACTTCCAACCTTAATGATTCTATTCTATTCTATTCTATACTGATCGTCACAAGACTGGCTATGTGCGTAAATGTCAGACAGAGAGAGTTGCATAATAAATCTAGTTGAGAATGACTTTGCTGGGCAGGAGAGGTTATCCTGAGGTCGATTAGCCTCCAAGAGAACTTCTACAAGAAGAAGCATAAAGATATATCCCCACCTCCGTCTCTACCAATGAGTGCAATGTAAATTGTGTTTTAAAATGGAAACCTCACTCTCAAGTGTTCCTGATTAGCGATGGGTGTACAGTCCTAGTCACAATGTGTTTTCAGCAAAACCAGTCTATTTTTATAAAGAAGAATTAGACATTTTGAAAACAAACTACCTCAGACTAATATTGAAACACCAGAATTATTTAAATAAGTTTTTTTGGGAAAAAAAAGTAGTTTGGAATTTCCAAATACTTAAAAGGTTTTCCTTTGTATTTTGTTATTTTGCCTGCCTATAAGGAAGGCAAAACGTGAGCTGCTATGTAATATTGCACAACAGCTGAAAAATTGCACTATATTTCACAATTATTAAGAGCTACTTAACATGGGTGGAACAGCTTACCCCTTCTCTGTCTGATTCAATGAATAGGTTTGAGGCTGGATCGCTTACATCCCAGCTGAGTGCCGTGACTGTCATTTCGTCAAATTAGTGTCTCCTATTTTTTTTTCTCAAGGAATATATCTAAACATTTGCATAAGGAAAAGACCTAAACAAACTGACTTACTGAATAATTACAAATCAGGCAAAACAGGAAACTTGCGCTAGTTTCTAAAAGTCCAGGTAAAAGCCTTAGCAGACAGCCTATAGCCTACCTCAAATAATATTCCATCATTTATCAGCAGTCCTGGCTAACTGGGGACATTGCAGTTGACCGGAGGTTAGCTAATGTGACGCTTATCTACAACAAAGGCCAGAAAGAGAATCCAGGGAACGACAGGCTTGTCAGTCTGATCTCAACTGCTGGGGAAAGTTATGGAGCAGGTCATCTCAAGTGCCATCACATGGCATGTACAGGATAACCAGGTGATCAGAACCAGTCAGTGTGGGTTCATGAAAGGCAGGACTTGCTTGACTAATCTGATCGCCTTCTATGACAAGGTGATCTGCTTAGTGGATGAGGCAAAGGTTGTGGATCTTGTCTACCTAGTCTTCAGTAAAGCCTTTGACACCGTTTCCCACAACACTCTCCTGGAGAAACTGGCTGCACATGACTTGGATGGGTGTACACTTTGCTGGGTAAAAAACTGGCTGGATGGCCAAGCCCAAAGAGTTGTGGTGAATGGAGTTAAATCCAGTTGGTGGCCGGTCACAAGTGGTGTTCCCTAGGGCTCAGTACTGGGGCCAGTTCTCTTTAATACCTTTATCAATGATCTGGATGAGGAAATTGAGTGCACCCTCCGTAAGTCTGCAGATGAAACCAGCTCGGGAGGGAGTGTTGATCTCCTTGAGACAGGAAGGCTCTGCAGAGGGATCTGGACAGGCTGGATCCATGGGCTGAGGCTAATTATATGAGGTTCAACAAGACTTATTGCCAGGTCCTGCACTTGGGTGACAACCACTCCAGGCAGCTCTACAGGCTTGAGGCAGAGTGGCTGGAAAGCTATGTGAAGGAAAAGGATCTGGGGGTGCTGGTGGACACCTGATTGAATATGAGCCAGCCATGTGCCCAGGTGGCCAAGAAGGCCAACGGCATCCTGGCTTGTATCAGGAATAGTGTGGCCAGCAGGAGTAGGGAAGCAATTGTCCCCCTGTACTCAGCCCTGGTGAGGCCGCACCTCGAGTGCTGTGTCCAGTTTTGGGCCCCTCACCACAAGAAAGACATCGAGGCCCTGGAGCGTGTCCAGAGAAGGGCAGCAAAACTGGTGAAGGGGCTGGAGCACAGGTCTCATGAGGAGCGGCTGAGGGAACTGAGGGTTGTTTAGTCTGGAGAAGAGAAGGCTGAGGGGAGACCTTATTGCTCTCTACAACTCCCTGAAAGGAGGTTGGAGCCAGGTGGGTGTTGGTCTCTTCTCCCATGTAACAAGCAATAGGACAAGAAGAAATGGCTTCAAGTGGTGCCAGAGGAGGTTTAGGTTGGATATGAGGAAAAATGTCTTCACTGAATGGGCTGTCAAGCACAGGAACAGTCTGCCCAGGGAAGTGGTTGAGACACCATCCCTGAAGTAATTTAAAAGACGTGTAGATATGGTACTTAGGGACATGGTTTAGTGGTGGGCTTGGCAGTGCTAGATCTTAAAGGTCTTTTCCAACCTAAATGATTCTATGATTCTATGATTTTATTTACCAGAACTGTGATATTTTCAAAAAATATCTTGATTCGCTGCAGATATGTTTGTTGACAGGAAAACATGCCATCCCAATCTTTTTCATGAACTCCACCTGATAATCTTGGCCTTGTATTATTAGAAGATGCAGACAGTACATGAAAAGAGCTGGATGTTTTACATAATTAATATCTTGCCTGCAAGGCAAGTATAACAGAACAAGGTCTGTATCCTCTACAATAGTGACATTTTATTACTACATTGTGGCATTTATTTGCAAAATCTCACCACCTGTGATAGTAATTTTCTGTATTAAATTATTGCCCAGACTTTGAAAATTAAATAGCAACAGACAGCACAACATAAAAATTAAAAGTGCTGTTTTATATGTGGCTACAAATTACTTTGCTTTGGTGTTTTTTTTTTCCCTTTCTTCTTGTCTTCCTCTGTTTTATAGCACTTTTATTCTCAGAGGGAGGGTCCATATATGTTTTTCTTGGCTAGCTGTCAATCATATTAATTCCAGCAAAATTACTTTCCTTAAATTAATCATAGCAGAGATTCTCAAGGCAAAATGAAGCATGAATGATCCCATGTTTACAAATGAAAGGGCATGTCACCAGTGTCTAAAAGAACAAATATTAGAAAAGAGCACTTTTTGTTCTGAAAAATCCCCTTATTTTACTTTATTCTTTTATGGTTGCTAAACATCACTGACACTTTTCCTCATTATGTTTCAGATATTTAATATTTACTATGTATAAATAAAACAGCTACAGTTTTAGTGGGGACTGAGACTTTAATTTCAAGTTTGACAATATTTCCTAGTATAGAAATTAGAAAATCAGCCATTTGCCAATATTTGAAGAACGTTTTTATATCTTAGACCAGTATGTAGCTCTGAATAGTTGAAAACAGGCATGGATATTAACCATTTACTCATTAGGTTTTTTGTGATTTACAAAACAGCATTTTGACTGACAACATTTTACAGTGTCTCCAGTTTTGCCTTTTTCCTCAGAATGACATCTCTGTAAAGATGTCCTTATAGATGAGAAATACCTTTTGATCTTGTACATTACCAAGAAACTACATAAGAATTCTTGGCAACTCCTAAAAACAATACACATACACCAGACATCCTGTCTGATGATCTAGTGTCTTGGCAGACATCTTGCCTTTCATCAAGAGATGCTCTTGACCCATTTGCCATTCCTGGCAAGGTGAACAGAATTCCTTTTACAATGCTCCTGACCCAATGCCTCAGACAGACCTACAGGATGTTACTTGATTGCTGTTTTTTCAACCCAGATGGTTTTCAGCTCTGAAATCCATAGGGTTCATTTCCATTGTCATTTTTTGTAATCTGCCTACATAAAGCAGTGAGGTGAATCTGTTGAGGTAGGATGATCTAACATGCCTTTTCATCTGCCCCAGATATAACGTTTCTTGCTCTTCCTCAGCTTCTGCCAGTAACCAGGAAGGAAGCCAGTTGGCTTATGTCTGATCTGGATAAACTGGAAATGGTACTGACTAACAAGGAAATATTTCTAGGATTAGATGAAGTATATAACCTAGCCTTCAAATGAGGACCCTCAGAATCCTACTTAAGACTTCCTGAGTTCTCCCAGGTGGACAGGTTACACCTGTTGTCATAAATGTGGTTCTTGAACGGAACAGGATGAATACTCCCAGCCGGACATGTTCTTAATCTTAAACAATTACTAAAACAAACTAGTTTCTGAGACTTTTGAGAGAGATTTTTCTTAAATTTTTTTAAGATTCTGAGGTATTTGCTGACTCTTGGTGTCATTGCCACATCTCTCAGTCATCTTGCTCAATAATTGTATTTTTTCTTTTAATGTGACCTTACCCAGGTGTGAGCAGTACAGATAGATACAGTGGTTGGACACAGCAGAAAGAAAGACTGTCTCCATATCTGACTGTTTTGGGTTTGCATGGCAAGGTTTTGGTAGCGGGGGGCCACAGAGGTGGTGGCTTCTGCAAGAAGCTGCTGCAGGCTTCCCCTGTGCCCGACAGAGCCAATGCCAGCCGGCTCCAAGACAGACCCGCTGCTGGCCAAGGCTGAGCCCATCAACAGCAGCGGTAGCGCCTCTGAGGTAACAGGGTTACAAAAAAAAAAATACAACTGCGGGAGCTTTTGCAGCCAGAGAGAGGAGTGAGAAGATGTAAGGAACTCTGCAGACACCAAGGTCAGTGAAGAAGGAGGGGGAGGAGATTCTCCAGGCACCAGCGCTGAGATTCCCCTGCGGCCCGTGGTGAAGACCATGGTGAGGCAGGCTGTCCCCTGCAGCACCATGGAGGAGGGGTGATGGGGTGTAGAGATTCCACCTGCAGCCCGTGGAGGACCCCACACCAGAGCAGGTGGAGACACCTGAAGGAGACTGTGACCCCATGGGAAGCCCATGCTGGGGCAAGTGCCTGGCAGGACCTGGGGATCCATGGAGACAGGAGCCCATGCCAGGTTTGCTGGCAGGACTTGTGACCCTGTGGGGGACCCACGCTGGAGCAGTTCGTGAAGGCCCATGGGAAAGACTCATGTCAGAGAAGTTCATGGAGGACTGTCTCCTGTGAGAGGGACCCCACGTTGGAGCAGGGGAAGAGTCCTCCCCTTGAGGAAGAAGAAGTGGCCAAAATAACGTGTGATCAGCTGACCGTAACCCCCATCCCTATGCCCCTGTGCCACTGGGGGGGAGCAGAAAGAGATCAGGAGTGCAGTTAAGAAGGGAGGGGGGGGGGGAGGGGGTTTAAGATTTGGTTTTATTTCTCACTGCTCTGCTCTGTGTATGCTCGGTAATAAATCAGATGAATTCTTCTCTAAGTCTGGTCTGGATTTCCTGGGACAGTAATTAGTGAACAATCTCTCCCTGCCCTTATCTTGACATGTGAGCCATTCGTAAGACCTTTTCTCCCTGTCCAGTTAAGGAGGGGAGTGATAGAGCAGCTCTGGTGGGCACCTGGATTCTAGCCAGGGCCAACCCACCACACTGACAAACATTTCTTTGAGTGACTTGACACAGGTGGCAGGAAGGGAGAAATATTTTTGCTAATAGGCTCAAGATCTGTAGCCCTCTCATCGGTAGCACATACTCTTCCCCAGCTCTTCAAAGCAAAATTTATTCTATGCTTTAAAAACTGGTGTTGTATTGATTAATGAAACACTGGAAATGATCCAGACTGAAGCAGATTTCAAAATATGGTATTGTGCACTGTACTGTATTAGAAGTTTTGTATTGTTTGTCTGTTTTAAAGATTTCCCTACCTGCACCTACAGAGACAATTCTCATTATGCTGTGTGTTCATGCCCTGAACAGGAACACGCTCACCCTCTTTCTGTCCTTCCTGCACCCCTCAGCTGGGTTCAATAATAGATAAATAAACATTTTAATTTATGCTCTGGCTGTTGGTTTTTTTCTTAAGCTGGGAAGATTTCTATTTCAGAATATCCTGTTCTATAAATCAGATGATGTGTATTAAGAAGATTGTAAATGAGACTCCTAAATGAGACTCCTTTCCTTTGCCCAAGTAAGTGTTACCATCGCTACTTTCTGGCAATATTTGAATTTTGCTGGGAATAAGATTACACAGTCAGAATAGACAAGCTTTCAGAAAATACCTATTTAGAAATATTCTATATGCTCTATTTGAAACAGAAATCTATGGCTGACCTGGTGACGCAGACTGAGGGTATGACTGAACGCTAGCTTTCTTTGCTTGTCTGTAATACAGCGGGCATATTGGCTTTAGCCCCATCTTCAAGCCACATGAAAGAGAAACTCTTTGGTAACTAGGCAATAAAACATCATGCCTTCTACTTACTAGCAGGCAGGGAAGACAATATCAAGATTTTCTCAAGCATATATATCTAATTAGCTTAGTTTTCATCAGAAAAGAAAAACAATGTTTCACAAGAGGTCACGGACACTCTTAAATCCCCATAAATGTAACGTCGTGTTGCAGAATGAGTCAGGAGTTCTTAAAACATCGTCTTAAGACAGTTTATTACTAACATTTGGATCACTAGATTCAGCTTTGCCAATGTGCAATCAAGTACCTTGAAATGCCATGTTTAGGCAACCATGAATGCTCTAGACTCTTTTATCTACCAAACTGAAAATCAGCATGTTTATTTGAGTGGAAGTAAAAGCGTAGTAAACTTTGAAGAGTTACGAGTGTGGGGAAAAAGTTCACCTAAACAATTCTTACAATAATAAAATCAGCAAAATAGAAAATCATTATATAAATGAGTGAATATAAATATTAATAATTTAAAAATAATGATAAGCACCTGTGAGAAATTTTAATAGCTTTCCTCTAATCCCATTCGAGAGGCCAATTACAGAAAAACAGTTTCTCCCCAGTGAATTTCTTTGAAATAATATCAAGACGAATAAAGTAATAAACCTCAAAGGTACATTGCAACTAGTTCAAACTAGCATCCCTGGTTATAATTTAGTTCTAACGAGACAAAACCATAAGTAACTTTTTATGAAGAAGAAAAACATTTCCACAGGTGTATTATCTCACTTAACACTGTCATTAAAACTTTTGCTTTATATTTATTGGGTAGTATCATAAAGCAATGAATTTGCTGGATTCTGGCAACATTTTTATCCTCTGTACTTAATACCTCTAGAGTTTGATCTTTGCAGCTTTTCATGAAATTGTCTCCCTTTCCCTTAGATCTAATGGCAATCATCACTTTTACTTCGCCTGAAACCAGCCACAAGCTATTTCATAGTAAATATAAATCAATATTAATGACCAAAATCGAGTAGCTTCACCATAAAAGTTAAACCCAGGTAACCAGGTTCCTCAAAAATGCCAAGATCAAATGTTTCTCTTGGAGTTATTAAGCCAATAAATCTAATTTTATTGCTTCATAAATTCTCACTGAAGTGGGATGGAAGTACAGTTAAGCCACCTCACAACAAAACAAGAGAACTGAGTTAGAAACCTGATTCCAAGTTTCTGATGAAGGCTTCATCCCACCTGATAAGTAGTAACGGCGTTAAGTATCCAGCCAGGGAATGAAGTGCGGCCTGAAATGTATCAGCCTTATTTAGCCACATTAGTTAATGCCTTTGGTGGATTTTTAAGCAGACGTTTATTAAAACTGCACCAAACTGGAGGTAAAATGCTGCTAACTGATAGAATTGCTTAGATGTATATGGAGTAAATCTGAACCACAAATCACAGATTCATGCAATGACTTGTATTAATCCCATTTGCATCTTAAATTGTGCTATGCCGTGATTTATTACTACAGGTTATACAATATGATTAGGCTGGACCAAAAAAGGGGGTGGGGGAGGTATTTTCTTATCTTAAGCTGACTAACTCAAGTGAGGCTGAAATATCAACGAAGGGCAGTCAACTTCATTTTCACTGAAGATAAGTTATTTAACTTCAAGTTTGAAAAGGGACCTGAGGCTGAATTTGGCCCGCTAAAATTTAATATGCCTTTTTCAAGCACAGATATAGTATAAAACTATTGCAAAGTCCTCGTTCCTGGGAATACCAAACAGCTGTCCTATTTTAGCTAGGACTTACAACATCACACAGTCTGCAAGTTACCACACAGTTGGAAACAGTTGCACTGAGAAGGATTTCTATAAGGTCGAAGTCACCTCAGGCACATATACTTGCACTAAAAGGAGACTGCAAGGTAAACAATACATGAACAGCTTTGACTTTCATTATCTGAAGATCCTATGAACCTAGAAACTATAGGTTTACATTACTGAACAACAGAGATATACAACACCGTATTATGATTGTGAGATATTAAATTTCAAAATTGCAAAATCAGACATTAAAATGACTTCAAATAATTTTAAATAATTTCAAACAATTTCAATTTTAATAGATTTTTAATATACCGATTCTAGATTTCTTCCTCAACAACCACTACAAATGTGCTTACTGTAATATAGGAATACTCAAGTTGGATTTTTGTCTGTCACAGATGTGCACTGAGCTAAGCCCATGTTCCCTAAATCCCAGGAATGAATGGGGAAGAATTGCATGTGACCACATGGTACTGCCCTTCCTTGCTATAAACACAATATTTCACATTAGGACATGGGCTGGAAAGTTGCTCTAGCTTGGTTGTCCACGTGCCTGCAATTGTAAGGGGCTGTGCAATGAGAAACAGACAACTAAAACCATTCCGTCTTGCTGACAAACCTTCCTTTTGCCTCCAGCAGGAAGCTAGGCACTCTGGTGGTGTATATAATGACAGGAAGGTCTTATGTGCAGAAAGCTCTGAGTTCTGTTAGCTAGACTTATAGAAGAGTAATGTGATTTATTACTAATTGATCTATAAATAGGATAGGGGTAAAAAAAAGAAAAAGATTGTGAAGTCTTCAAACTCTTAACAACTCTGAAAGAGGGGACTTGATATATATTTGCCCTGTGAAGCCAATGTAGATATGATATGAAGGGAAAAATACTTATGTTTTTTTTGAAGTTCCACATCTGTCTTTTGTGGATTTCTCTTTACCAATAATGCGAAGATATCTTGTACTTAGTGTTTGTAAGTTCATCTGAGAATGTGAGATGTTGAACCTTGGTTAAGCCACATGCATATGATCATCTAATTAAATCTACTGTCTTAGTTTGCTACTCGGATTATACTGAATTTTTTAAAATTTTTTTTGTTTGTTTGTTTCTTGACTGTTTCACTGATATACATTAATTAGCATTCATTTTTTCTAAGAAGCCACACTGGACAGAACTAGCATTGAATTTAGCAGTTGATAACCTAAAGACATCCAGAAAATTCTTAGAACATGTAATTTAGTGAAGTTTAAACATTTATTTGAAGGCCTTTGAACAAAATTCTTTTTTTTAATTCCCTGTCATAGTTTTGGGGAGAAAGAACAAGAATATTCTGCACTAAAAAACACCAAGCAGTTTTTGCTTGTTGAAAGACTTAGCTCATTCTGCATTGTCAACTCTTAAAAGGCTACTAATTCTAACCACCAGACTAGATTTCTGCATAAAGTACCACATCCCCCTGCACAAAGTACCATGTCCCCCTACACAAGCAAAATAAACAAACAAATATATTACTGACGAAATTATTTGAAGGAATGGCCAGTGATCTAAAGATCCAAGCATCGCTGTCATACTATCATAAAATGATGGAATTATATTCCTTTTATGGATCTGGATTTGAACAGATAATGGCACACCTAATAGTTTGTAATGGCACTCCTACCTGCCAGTCTCATCTTGATTTTGAAGGCAGCAGTTGATCGTGTTCACTAAAAAGCTAAACAAACGACCATACAGAGATTTTGCCAAGAGATCCCGGTAAAATTCTGCCATCTCTATAGTGTGCCTCCGTACAATCATGTCTCCTAAGAGAGAAAGCAGAAAACAGAGATGAAAGCATGCTGCCAAGCTTGCCTGCAGTCATTTTAGTTACAGTAAGTCCTTTCACCCTTTTACTTCTCCTTTGCCAAACATATACACAGTGTTAATTTTTTTTCTGAGACCTGCAGTTAAAGATGAGAAGACTGTCAACACTCTTGAGACCTTCAGTTTAGAAACTTGTACCTTTGTCATTTTTGAATAGAAAAGGGTATGTGTACCACACAGAACCAGCATGAACTACTGAAATTAACTTTTTCAAAACTTTTTTCTTTTTTTTTTTCCAGCACACTCCTGTTGACTATAATTCTTAGTATTAATATTGAATCTGTTATCTTGATGTACTTTTGTAAGATTAATCAAGCTACGAGTCCACCAGCACCAGCCTGCAAAACTGCTTAGCTCCATATTACAAACACATTTCTAATTCAGTGGCCCAGATTGACTTATTGTGTGGCAGATAATCCTACATACTCCTCAGAGAGAAAATTTACAAGACTGAACAAGAAGTAAGCAAGAAAAATCATGTGCTTTTAAAATTCTCAAATCAAAAGGATCAAAATGCCACCAGGTCTGATCTATGAGAATGTAAGCTTGGAAATCATTACCTTTAAAATACTGAACATCAGTTGTTAAGGCTGAAGCAAGTTCATCTGGTGAAACCTGCAGCATCCCTGCCACTGAAATGAAAAGAGAATTTAAAGAAACTCTGACTTGTGCTCTACTGCATATTTTATTTATCGTAACAGATTTTCTTATGTAGATGTTATTTTTTTTTTACTAGTGAAAGAACCCACACATTAAAGAGTGCTGTCAGAAGAGCAATCAAAATTAATCAACATACAAAATCGGATTACTATAATCAGCACTTTGTGAAGTTTGAGCGTATCTGTATATTACATTACAGCTTTCTTTCCCCTTTAAAGACTACTCAAGACTTTCCCCAGGGCTTGGCAGACTTTCTCTGGTATTAGAGTTGAGGTATGCTACTTATTGACATTCTGTATCCATAAGCCACTTTGAGGAGATTTGTTAGTGACCAAGAGGGCAAACTTCAAAGCATGAAAACAAGAGACCCTTTTAAGACATAGATTTTGAATGTAAGGAATTCAATTCAATGCAAATTGGTTCAGCTGTTGACAAGCAGCACAAGAACGTTTTAAAAGCAGACTGCACAAAGTGCACTGTACCATTTCTTTTGGCAAACGGTAGCATTAAATATGACACTGAATTAGATAATTTCAATACTAGTACTTTATTTCATCCCATAAAAATCTGTACTTTATAAAACATGCAAGTCAATTGGATACTGTCTTCCCGCTGTAACTGATGCATTTTCAGAAGCCTTTTTTTTGTGTGTCCCTAGAATTATGTTTCCATCTGTCGGTGGACCAGCGCAACTGCCCTGCTGTGGGACCACGCAGGCGACACTCCAAGGTCACACACATCCTACTGACCTTGCTCCAGTAGCTGCAGGTCTGACACCAATGCTGTCTCAGCGTCTGTCAGAGCCGTAAAGCGAATGTCTCCAAGATGCAGAATTGCTGAGAGAATTACAAACAGGTTCTCCACCTCCTGCACACATTTTATGCACAATTAAAGATAAAGAAGAGGTCTGTTGGGCACATCAGTGAAAGGCAATGCTTTATAAAAATACAAATTCTATTACTTGGCATCATTGGCATTTGCTAAGTTAAAAAGTATTCATATGTGAACTAATAATATTAAACATAAATGCTGATTTAGAAATCAAACTGGAATCTGTCTAGGACATAATCAACAAGATCTCCTCTTTTTCTTTTGGTTTAATGTAAATCACATTAACTACTGAGCTAAGAAATTTTTTCAGAATGTGATCAAAATGCTGAAATATCTTCAATGGATGCATTATTTCTTCAAGAAATAAACATATCTTCTCCATAGAGGGTTTCCATCAATACAATTTCTGTATCTAGGAATAGCAAGGTTTGTTTTTTCCTCAGCAAACTGCATTCACAAACAAAGTGTCTAGCTTTAAATGATAACAAGCTTCTGGTAGTTAAGGTCTAAGAGAAATAAAAGTGACCTCCCTTACCCACACACCTTTCCCCCATGATTGCATGCTTTCCCCCCATGGTTTTCTGATGCCTCTAAGGCTGTGAAGCAGTTCTCTTTAGGGCTAGATTTTTCCTGGCCTCATTTTTACCGCAGCGAGCAAAGAACTAAATTTCTTGTTTGTTTGTTGGGTTTTTCTAAAATGTTTTCTAATTCAAGCAAAAAAAAGATCCATGAAATATGAATCAAAAATGCTAAGACATGGAAAACAATGTGTGGTTTTGGAAGTTTTTTTAAGGACAGTTATATAACTATGGTGCTCCTTTAAAATTATAAAACAGGAAACCTGATATCTACTATAGCATTACATGGCATTATGCACAGTGAAGTTAATTGCTAATTCTTGAAATATTTTTGAAAAATAACATTTGGAACCTGATTCTACTGAAATGGTAGAACTGACAGCGAGACGTCTCACTTACTGGAATTTGCAGAAAAAGATTAAAAAATACACTACAAATTAAATACTTGGCCAATACAATCCCTTTATTCTCAGGTGACTGTAATAAATTCAGAACATACCAAAATCAAGCTTGGATGACTTTTCATCAGTTTTCAAAAACAACAGGTAAAAAACCCGAAACTTTTCTTCTTGTTGCTTTCTTAATAAATATGCCCATCATCAGAAGACATGAAAAAAAGCTTACAGTCTTTCTGAGATACAGCACCTCCAGTGCTGTTTAAGCAAGTTTGATTCTCTAAACTACATTTTAAGACAAGAACTTCAATCTCTTACTGTATGAGATAGATGTAAATAGGGCAACAGTAAATTTTTCTTTTACCCCTAACCAAAGCTGAAGGTTAAAAAAGCAGTATATACAGCTGAAGTCTAAGGAGATAGCTCTTACAATAGAAGAACTGTCATGCTAGTAAGTCATTCAAACTAGGGTGCTATACCCTGTATCTTGGAAGACCTCTTAGGGAAGATGGAGTGGCACACTAGCACAGCGTGCTTCTTGCTTGTTCGTTCGCTTCTTCAGAAGGGGTTGGGGATGACTGTGCGACACTAAAATGCAGCAGGCTGGGATAGCAGTTTATTCTGGTGATTTTGGTAAGGGTTCAATTCACATTCCAGTTTCCCAAACACTTTCTTGTTGTGCTCTAAGATGCACGATTCCTCAACTTTAAAACAATTTTTAGTAAACAGTAACATATTTTGCAAAATGCCATTAAAGACTGCTGAGAAATTTTTACGTAGTTCTTCAAAAATATAATCTATCATGAAATGTGGCTACATGGTCAAGGAATAATACATACAGACCTTTCCATGTATCTTGAAGTAATGGGTAGAAATTTCAAGGGATGTGTTTTATCTACATATTGTACTCTAACCTCCAGCACAGGAGATCAGCCTGCAGTATTCTGAAGCTTCATCAATTTCTAGCCTCCTAAACGATTATTCTAATGCTGCCTGGGTATGAAAGAACCTTTGAAGCTGGTTTACACTTTTCTGAGACAACTTACTTCCTTTCAAGAACTCTGAGCAAAGTGAAGTTGAAGTGCAAAAGATCCAAAAGAATACTGGATTTTTCTATGTGAAGTGTTCTCAGACAGTTTCTGCAGGCTTCTAAAACATGATTCATTATACATTCAATTATTTATTTATGGGCTAAATGCCTTCCTCAGCAGAGCAAAAAGGGTAATAGAGTAGAAAGATCCACCCGTCCGTGAACACTGGGCTAAATGCAGAACTGCCTGGAACTTTTGCTGCTGAAGTCTACAGGTGTAGACTTTGATTCATTAAGAGTAAGGAATAATTCTGTCAAATACAGACATACGTGTTCAGTATTGTACATGGCTACGTGAATATTCATTAAAAATCCTCCCCACTCTGTATTAAAAGGTGGCATAGGTTACCAAAGAACAATTACTGTCTTAACTAGGGAATGCCAAACAACTACATGATGTACCACACCACAGGAGTCTACCTCACACCTAAGGAACAGCTTCAGCAGACTCACTTTTTTTTTCTGATACCCCTTGATCCCTTTTTATTACAACTGTTTCCCATCTGTCATCTTTTGTGATAATCTAGCATACTGTCACATTAACTTTTCTTCTGCTTTTTTCTTAGGAAGCTAACTATCATGTAGGTGTAAAGAAGTTTCTACCTCTTTCTAGAACCGCTGGTGCTTATGCATTTGTTTTGCAGAAGTGTCCCAGCTACAATGTGCTAGGTAGCATACAGACATGTAAGAAATATGGAGTTTATTAAATATTCTAGTATCGTGAAGGGAATTACACAGCTTACATGAGTTGTTATACTCAGCCCTCCATTTCTCCTGATGCCCCTTAAACCTCTGTCCTCCAGAACTTCCTCCTGATTAATTTGCCAAATTATTTTCTTCATTAGCTTTATAGGATTAAAGACACCAGACCTGTCTTCCTGTTGCTTTTTGGGGGCTAAGTCAGCTCTTTCAAGTTACCCAGTTCTAATTTTGTTTGACTAAATATGTATTTACTTTTTTTCAGGTTCTGCTAGCAAAAGCATTTGGAATGTGTGTTTCACAAAATTAAAAGGGACAGGGAGATAATCAGGATGAGGAAAAAATTCCTGTGGGTTTTATGAGGTTTCTGTCATATGGGATTTGATTGTTTCTTTTTATCTATGTAATTTAATTGTTCAGAGTATTATACCTTGAAGCTGTTTTGTGAATCTTTAAGAATAAAAAAAATTTACATTGTTGATGCTGTGTCTAATTAAAAGTGATGACAGTAATTTCCCTGGAGTGAACTAGTACTGTATATTGTTTCAAGGTCTTAAGCAATGGAAAAAAAGAAAGACAGAAAGGCACTTCTTTTCCCCCAAAAAAGGTTATCAGTATGAGTTCCTTGTGGTCTGCTTTTAACTCAATAATAAGGTGATTTTAGCCACAAATAAGACAGCTTGTTTAACTTACCAGACTATTGAATCCCACCGCACCTAGAGCTTGTTTGAGTACAGCTAATTTCTCCCTGTTTTGAGGGTGGGCTGTTAACATTGTCTCTTCCAGTACTGTCTGGCTCAGGTACCTGCACAGAGGAAAAACAACATATATTGTATTTACAAGGCTGGTGCACAGTCAGACTTTTGAGGTTAAAAGCCAGCTTTGCCCTTCTAACCAGAGGAGGTTTTTTAGAGATTTTTCTCAGCCTTTGGAGGGAACACCACCAGTCACAGAATGCTCCATATTTCTTCCCTTAAGCTTTTGCTTAAGGCTCCCCCCTGCCAACTTTAGTCCTACATGTAAGCTAAACCTTCAGATCTAATTTATACCACTGAGAGTTTTGCCATTCTTGCACTACCAGAGATTCCCCTTCAGAAGGAAGATTTGAGGAGATCCTCTGATAACTCTGACTGCTTTAAATTCCCCTCCTGCTGACTAGAGAATAGATCAGCTCTTATCTGCCTGATCCCATGATGACCATTCACTCCCTTAGCAGCTGAAAGGGTGACAGGTTTACTCAACATCTCTCAGAACAAAGTAGTAACTAAGTACATAGAGTAGTAAGTGTGCAGCCCTTAAGCTGTACTGCTTTGCACGCTGTGAAGCAAAAGGAAATTTTACAAACCTTCCCAAAAATAATGATTAGAAAAGAGAGAGACACCTAATGCAGCCACTAACTCAGGAAATCAAAACCAGAACCAGCATAAACAGCAGTAACACAAAACAGAATAACCAGAATCTACAGCACAACAGACTATTGTAAAGAAGAGCAGTCTAGCCTTTACAGCAATGTATTTTGACATGTTCAAGATATATCCACGGGCCAGATTTTTAAAAGTATTCAGGTATCTTCATAGAGCTGAAATCACTAAGAATGAGGTGTCTGAGTATCTTATGGGATCTCACAGATATTTAATTAGATCATGCCAACAATGTAAAAACATGTTTTCTTTTATCAGATTCATTAAAATATCAGTATCATTAAAATACACATTCATCACACAATTTACAATCTTCACAAACGTCACTTACATCACAAAAGAATTCCCCACACCTAAATCAAAATAACATCGAAGAACACCAACAAAGGTGGACAATTCACACACACTCCACCTCTCATCCCTTCACCACAATTACTACCACAAAAATTCCCCACCATTATTCTGCTCTCTAATAATGTTCAGTTCATGATGCGTCACATCAAAATGAGAAACAATACTGGCTTAATTTCTGACAATTCTTGTTCATAACCCTATACTAATTGCACTACAGAGGAGACACGGTTTCAAAATAAAACTCTGATTACCACGGAAAGTCTGACAACGCTCTAGCCAGGGTGGTAGCTCTTGTAAAGCTGACATTCTATATGAATGTGTGTAGCTTTTAGAAACACGTGGAAAAATGGTTTCGTATTTGCACATTTCTAACTGATAATAAGGTTTATGTGGCATAAGGGATGAAATGCAGAGTGCATTTTTAGTGGATTGATACAAGATTTACCAGTGTGGATTTCCCTTGGAGTGATGCTAATGGCGTAAGTTACCCCAGCAAGCGGGCAGAGGAAGCACGATGGGGAAAAAACGTGTGCCTGGGTGCATAAGCACTTTTTGCACCCACGGGAGAACTCCGTCAGCAGATATCTCAGGTACAAACAAGCCTCAAATCACAGTGGCTAAAGTCGGTGAATTAACACCACCTTTGAGAACGTGGGTCTGTGAGCATCACTGCCAGAGCTCTGCGCCGTTTCCTTGAGGTTATTGAAAACATTAATTTTGTCCAAATCAGGCAGATACAAATGGCAGCACAGCTGTCAAATTAGTTAGAGCAGATGATGCAAACTATATGCCAGATTTATGGAGGTTTTTTCTGGGGCTTTTTACATTGCCTGCATGTTTCAAAGGGAGGCTAGAATACATCTGGTACCGAATCTGGCATAGAACCCATTGGTATAAAGGTTAATCCAACAGAAAATTTTCCACTGTTCCGAACTGCTGCCTGAGCTTCTACCAGTTCAGTGTTGTGCATCATGTGTCGGTGGCATTTTTGATCCATAATTAGGAGATTTACAGCGGCATCTACTCTGCTGTCAAAATATGCTGCTGTTGAATAGCTGGAGGAGTTGGAAGCTCGCGGTCATTTCTGCCCAAAAGGCCTTCTCACTGGTGTTCTCCCTAAATAACTCTTTGTCTCTCTCTCTCTGTGTACTGAGCAGGGAATACTTTTTCCTGTCCTGTCAAGAGCATACTGTATACTTCTCTTATTTAACTGAGATAAAACCCGCTTAATTAGCTCTTTTTAGCATAGTTAAAGTGCCAGTGTGTATCACAGCAAGAAGGTATGTGAACACTGCCAACACAGGTAGTGGCGTGGCAAAGCGACCCAGGACGCTCGCTCCCCAGGAGGAAAGAGCTCATGAGCCGTGATAGGAACCAACGCGCGCGGCAGTTCTTGCCTTCAGCACAAGCACTTCTTGCTGATACAGCAGGGGGCAAACTGGGTACCCGCCAAACCAGATGCCTGTGGCTCCAACAACCCGTCTGTAAACTGCAGCATCTGCCGGGACATGCCTGCTGGAAAAGAATCTGACTTTCCCAGTATAAATCTCCTGAAGATTTAATCAGCAGATGTGCTGGTGCCCTTGGAAAGGGCTGCAGTTGGATGATTTTGAAGGTGCACTTCAATTCAGAATCAGTTTCCTCAGTCTAAAAGCAATTAAATTCTTTTATAACATGTCATGAGCCCACTCCTTTTCCAAACTATTTAAGGACTAATGAAATACAAAAATTGCTTTGAAGATATGCACATTCAACTGTTATATGTTTATAAGATAAAGTACATGCATATTAAGGATGGATTAATTGTATAGACTACTTGAAACTGTTGATGGATATCATACAATTTCCCCAAAATGCAGAAAATATGCAGTTCAGCAGAATAAGGTTACAATCTATACTAGCCGTACAAGGAATCACCTTGTTCTAATTATCATTAGTTCATTCTACCTAAGAAACATAGTGACACTTAGAAATATAAAGGAATTATTTTGCTTGTAGTTCCCTGTCATCTCTTTCTTTCCACTCTAAAGGATGTGAGGATGAAGAGGGCTTGAGACCCCCTTTGTATTAATATTATTAATAGCACCTATTTATGCTTATGAATCAGTCCAGAAACAATTTTAAATTGTTGCCTCTCCTACAAAAATAAGCGGAGACATGTCACAGCTCAAAAGTCCTAATAATAATGAAACATTCTTTCATTGTACATAGATCATTATTCCATAAAATGCAAACTTTTTTTCAATATGTATAACTTTCCTCATATTTATAGTGCACACTGGTCTTCTGACATTCAAGCAGTCTGGGTAGAATTGCATTGCTAGTGATGAAGAGGGATTAAACTGCATAAAATTTCCATTGTGAACCTATTGTGGAGCTTTTAGTTATTATTTTTACTTACATTTTCGTTATTGCAAACTATAGTGTCATAGCCATCATATTTGTGAAAACCTATGCTGTTACTAGAATGTGTAAGTTTGCAGCAAAGTAGTCTGTGTCCAAATGCAAACCAGACCTGGTGACTCATGAATTCTTTGTTGCTGAAAATTTTAGTAAAAGCAGTGCTACTGCTATACAAGCCGGAGGGCCTGTCCCATACTCTCCGACGCTTGCAGGCTGTGCACCACTTGTGGACTTACTCATCCTAGTTTTATTACCCTTCCTTGCATATCTCTGCATGCAAATTCATTCTGCAAATGCACCTTCATGTTAGCTTACTGTAGCTTTCGAAAGAGATTCTCAGATTTTGGCCTTTTAGTTGAGCATTTTAGTTGAGGGTAGCTGCTCAGACAAAAGATATTTCTATCTCCGGTAAAAATGATGAATCAAACAGTGTATGCAGTTCTAATAAGTAACTCCTTTCTACTGACTGTCTAACCACTTGTTTCAATTCTACTGTGTTGATATTTGCATTGGACCAGTACCTCGACAGACAGCTTATTGGCATATGAAAAAGTTTTAAGGACATGTGATTAGTGACCACTTATTTCGAAAAAGAAGAAACTTGCTGATCCACAAAATGGGGTTCTTTTAGGAAGATAAAATAATCAGTAATTGTAGTAGATTATAGTCACTTTGAGTAAAACATAATGTTTTATTGCACAGACAATTTCTTGAAAAGTGTAAAAGAGACTATCTACATAGTTTTTTCCTTCTGATTTTTCTTCTAACAGTTCTAATGTGCAGCATTGTAGCATTCTCATATATTCTAGCCTCTCAAAGGAAAAAAAATACTATTTTGAAGTAAAAGTCAGTGGGGTTATTTTTTCAGTGTATTGCTTGGCATATTACACAACTTTCAACCATCATTTGAATGACATCATAGATTAAATTTTCAGGTAAGGGTGTGACTGGTGTGCCCAAGAATATTAAGAAATACTTACTATGCCTACATAAGTCAACAATTACCTTACCTATTTACGTTATCATTCTGGTTATAATTGTTACGTATGATCATAATTTGTATTATTCAACTTATATCTGCAGTAAAGTTAATAATTTCGTACATACATATCAAACATAAAGAAGAAATACATAGGAACAAGTGTTGGCTTACTGAGTTTTCTTGACATACGCATATTTCAAAATTTCTTACACAACCCTACTGGTTAAAAACTTTCTTTAAAGTAATACTGTCTGCTTAGATGATTGAGCAAATAATAAAGAGCTGAGACGGAAAGAAAAGTTTTGACTATGAGTTTGCTGCTCTGCCAAAAACTCAGACAAGCAATATTTGATTTGGATTGAATTTAAGTTCACTTATTTTCTTTTTGAACTGCAACCCAATAACATTTGGTATCAAATGAAGTAATCTGCCTTATTCAACATAAACAAAACATGTAATTTCATTTCCTTACAAGAAAAGTAAAGGAAATAAAAAGTAGGACTCACAAAATTATTACAGAAGGTTAAAGTGTCTTTTTACTCTCTCTTTCCTATTAGAACTGTTATATTTTTATAAAACCTGTGAAGAGATAAAAATAAAAAAAGCACCAAATTTGATAATTTATTTGGGAAGAGAGTATCCCTTTTCTGGTTACTGTCTCATAGTCAGTATGACACACAGAAAAGATTTGGATTTCCCCACTCAGTGTGTCAGGCAGTCCATTTCAAAGTGAGATCAAAGCATCTAGAGCATGAAAGTATATCAAACCTTCATGTTTCATGTCCAAGGTAAGTGTTGTGACTTCCCAGTTAACTCATGCTGAGACAGAAAAGCCAAGCCAAGCACTATCCACTCAGGGAGTTTTACCTTCTTTCAGTGGGAAGCTCAAGAACACCACATGTTTTCAAAAAAGTTTTTCTTGGTATTTTGAAGCAAAGTAACAGGAAAGGCAGAAAACAATCACCTTTTGGCCCTGGATCTACTCCCCAGTCGTGAAATCTGGCTCACACTTTGATCTGACTGCAATGTATCTGTGAACTTCCTGGCTATAGTCATCAAAGTCTACAGATTGGTTATCAGCGTTTTGAGGGAGATCTGAACTTTTGATGTATGTCACATAGGGAACTTTTTGGACCTCTAGCCAATAGAGGTTGACAAAAATGGTATTTTGAACTAGCTGATCTTTAGATAATTACAATGATAAAGTACTTCAAGCTGTATTGTTTATAGTTGTTAAGTGAGAAAAGAAGACCTTGGTACACAGCACTGACCACAGAGATCCCAAAGCTTGTCACAGGGACCCTGTAGTAGCAATCCTTCCTAAGGATTGTTACAAACTTTGATATTTCACTAACAGAGGAGATATGGCATTAACAGAACACTATCCCAACACCTAACCACTTTGCATTTGTAAAATTGGAGACTTGAAATGTTTGAGTATTCTGTGAGAACGGCTACTTTGTGCCACACACCTATATACATTATTCCTGTTTATCACACAGAAATGTCTGGTTTGTTACAGTGGCTCAGCTCATATCCGACAGTGAAGCTGTCTGAAAGAGATTAGTATGTTGCATGGAGTCCACTTCATCAGAAATTCCCTTTTGTCAGGACAGTTAAAGTTGGGTTGCAATTAGAGAAGAGGAAGCATGGTTTTGCCAGAAGGACATTTCTTTTCAGAGGGCTTTCCTGAAGTAAATACATTCTGTCATGAATAATTAAAGGAATTCTTCATGGAATTACATCATTAAGTGGTTCTAAATCACTATGAAAATTTAGGATAAAGCTCTATGATGAAAGAAAAAAGTGTTTTTTTGAAGTTAGCATCTAGCTGCTTGCTGCTTGACTCCTTCCCCGATAGAGAATGAGTGCTGACACATCTGCATCTTGTTGTAAAGCTTTCTGGGCTATAGCAAGCTTGATATAAGGGAAACATAATACAAAGATTAGTTGTTAGTCATGAAACTTTATTACAGCTGATAAGTCAGTGCAATAAATGTTGCTTGTGGTAATAAGGATTTCACCGATCACACTTAACCTCCTCAGTAAAAAAGCTCTGGTTATAGGAAAAAAAATTAATTTTTTAATTACTTATACTCAGAACAATTTACCTGTTTGAGGTTTTATAACATTCTAAAGCTATAGCTATTGGCTATAGCATTCTAGAGCTTCTGGGCTGTGCTCAGACTAGAAATATACCTTTAATACAAAAAGAAAAACATAGAAGCAAGGGGCTGATTAAGGTTATTTATGCTAGTCAGAGAAAGTATCAGAGACCAGATGAAAGCACATTTTGTCAAGGAATTAAGCCAAACATGAATGAGTACTATAAAGACACAATTCAACTAAGAACAATTATAAAATAAGAGAAAGGGATAACTGAATGTACAGATTCAAGACAGATAAAGCTGATTAGGCAGTGGATCATCAGAAAAGCATTCATCGTAAACTAAATGAGTCAAGTATGCCTTGATATTGCAAAAAATTAGTAATTGTAACACCTTTATTTACATATGCCAACATAAAAGGCATGAAATACTTAGCATGGTAAAGCTTCAGGTGGAATATTCAGTGTGATTTTGGGCATCCTACTTCAGGAAAATAAGAATCAGTTAGAGAAAATCTACAGGAAACGAGTAGAAAAATGTATCAGAAAAATGACTTAGAGCAAAAGAGTTCATTAAACGTAGCCTACAGAAGACTGAGAAGGATATTGAGAAGAAGAAAAGTCCTACAGTCCTTTGGGCCCGAAACCATGGACCTGGAAATGCCACTATTTTACACAGCTGACCTGAGGGACACAGACGAACAGTATGACACAACATGAAACATATCTTAGAGAAATGAGCCAATTTCAAGGAGATGCAAAATGTGAAACTACCATACTGGAACTAAGACATGAAGAGAGTTTCCAACACACTTCTGGATTTTGGTACTACATTCCTATCAAGTTTGCAGAGGATATCAAACGGGGGGCATGAGAGAATGTTGGAAAGTATGGCTGTCCTTTACATGCTGAAGGAATGGGCTGACAGGAATTTCATTAAATTCAGTAAAGACAAGTGCGAAGTCCTGCAGTTGGAAAGGAATAAACCCTTGCAATGGTACAGACTGCTGAGATGGGGAGCAGCTCTGGGAAGAAGGCCCTGGAGATCCCAGGCACTGAGCTGGGGCAGGAGCTGGCAATGAACCCTGGCAGCAGAGATGGGCAGCAGCATCCAGGGCTGCATCACCAGGAGCACTGCCAGGAGGCTGGGAGTTGTTTCCCCCTGCCCAGTACTCACTGTTAGATCACATCTACACATTGTAGCCAGCTTTGCACATGCACACACACTACACCAAAGACTAAAGTGGGGCAAGATCAGTGGAGAGTCACCTCAGTGGTCTGGACTGGAGACATGACGTGGGAAGGCTCCAGAGACACAAATATCCTTGGAAGTTTCCAAGACTTGACCAGACAAAGCTCTGAACAACTCGGTCTGATCTCACAACTGGCCCTGCTTGGAGTAGGTAGTGCCCTAGGGACCTCCTGAAGTCCCTACCAAAATGAATTATCCTATGATCCTATGACAGACAGGACACTTATTTCTCAGATATATTGGGGTGTTTGTTTTTTTTTTAAAACTTTATATAAAAACAGTAATTTTGGCCCCAGAAGAGTGGGAGACCAAGAAAAGGTAGGGCTCAAATTGTTAGGTGCATTATCTTGACCATTGAACAGTCTCTAAAACACAAAAACTGAACACAGCTCTTATAGCTGTAAGATATCTGAGGAGAAATAAGTTTTATTTAGAAATTCATGTTGTCTAAAATCTGAAGAGATTACATTGTTTTAAAATCAGAACAATCTTAAACACCAGAGCCCTACCAAAGGATGGCTCAAAATAGGAAGAGAATATTTGTGCACTGCAGTTCCTCTCCTTAGGTCATCAACACTTTTCAGTAGTTCATCTAGGAGTTATATAGCACAGCATTATTACTTTATGAGGAGGAAAACGTCTTCTTACCTGGAAAATAAATATTTGGACACCAACTTCTAAATAGTTTTTTTTTAGATGTTTAGAAAACTTAATTTTAAATAAATAGACTTAAAGAAAAACTGATATGAACAATTTACCATCAGGAAATTTCCAGACACTATGGCTAGAAACAGAAAACCTCATCTTTTAGGATTTTTTTCATATTGTCAAAATACCCGGAGAAATAGTATTATTGGTAAGTCAGAAGATTTCCATCAGTTGTTTTAGGAAGAGTTGGTGCATGGGGCCAAATTTCTGAAATTTAGGAAGATATTCCGTGTGAGCTGTATCAAAATAGTTGTCAGGACACGTACTGTGACTGCCACCACCATCTCCAAGCTAATTCAACTTAACCTTGATTTGGATCTAGACAATAAATGGCTTGTACCTGCTACATGAAATTATTCATTCATAATTCTAGCAGGATGACTGAAAAATAATCCTTTTTTGCACAAAAACACTCAGGGAAAGTAAGATTTTTATTCTACTGGGCTTCCAGGTAAAGGCGTGCACTAAATGAGTTTGATCTTTAGTTAGATCTTAGTTCTTATGTTGAATGAAGTGGAGAAAAGATGAGGCTGAAACAGACACTACAGAAACTTTGCTCATTCCAAATATCATCCTGAGGCAGAAAATCTCAAGTTTCAAGATTCATGAATGATAAAATCACCTTCCTGGTAAGAACTGGGAACATGAATGCGAACGCAGCTAAAACAGGCCTGGCATTAGCTTACAAATCGGTTACGTTTTCGTTTTCTTTTGTGTAGCTGTTGCAATAGACTTTCAAAGAACCTGTTTGTTTGCACAGCAGATCCTGTCTTGATACAAAGAGTTGGACCAGATCTCTGGAGGCCCCTTTCAAACCAAGGGCAAAGGAAAACACTATTTTTCTCTGTTTATATTCCTTTAGTTGGTGAAAGAAAAAAAACAACCAACAAAATCCAACAAAAACAAAACAACTGGAAAAAAAAACACATAAGAAGAGCTGAATGTCATAACCTATTCTTTTCTGAGATACCAGAGTAACTGGTTCCTGTGAAGAACTGCAACTTTTATGGAGTGCTTTCTTCTGATCCATTGCCCACGTGTCATTTTGCTGCTACTAGTAGGATTTCTCTTAGCTAACCCCTAGAGAAACAGCTCCTGGTATCCCTCACAGTATCAGCGTCTGTTCTAGCACAACTGACCACACTATCATCTAGTACATTTATTTTGCTAAAAGGAGTTCAAGATTAGTGATTCACATGGAAGCGGCGAAGAACAAATATTTAAGATAAACAAATAATTAACTAAATACAGGACTCTGTATCAATACTTAATGATGCAATACAAGTAGCAGCAGATCATGTTATGACTCAGAAATCCTGGATTTTGATTATAAATGCCTTCTTTTTTATAAAAAAGTCATACACATAAAATTCTTAATGTTCATTCATTAATTCAAAATAGCTATTAAAACAGATCCTGGTTCTTCATTTTTATTTATACAAACCAGAAATTATTTTTTCTCACTTAAAGAACAAAGAATCCACAATTTTTATTTTTTTTTTTAATACCATGCTGTAATTGTGTGGAAACCTGTCATGCTGTAATTCTCCAAAACCATTATGTGCTGTCCAATTAAATTCAGAACAGAGACATGAAATCAAGCTGTTTCAAAACATCATCTTCACCCTAGATACGATTTTCTTCATACCTCTCCCCTCACACAGAGGTATCCAAATTCATGGTAATTGTGTGGCAGGCAGGAAACAGAACTGAGTTGTCACTTGCTTTGCACGAGCTGGGCGATGAGCTCCCTTTATAGGCAACTGGTAGGAAACACTGTGTTTATGTCTTAAAGGAGAGCACGTCACTCACACTGAATGGATTCAGATACGCCTGTTGGAAGCGTTCATACACTTCTGGTGTTGTAAAGGCTTTTATTACAGCTCGACCATAACTAAAATGTGTCATTAAAAAATGCATGTAAGTATCCTCTCAGTGCTAGCTTCTATAAAATGCTGCATCAATTGTTTCAAAACCAAACACAGAACATGCACATCATAACATCTTATCTAGTGATTTCAGGCCACTGGAGCAACAAGAAGTAAAGATATTTTTGTTTTCACCAGGTTTACATATACTGTGAAGTAGACTCATGATTTATTCCACCACTGCATATTGTCCCAATGCAGGAAAACATTTATGTGTAACTACTTCAAACCCATGCTTCACCCCACTGATTTTAGTTGAATTTCGTGTTGTAATAAATGTTAATAAGAAGCATAACTGGAAGCTATAGGTTGACACCCTATGTGGAGCTTTGATTCACTTTGGAAGAAAGAAAGGCAGATGAGGTCTTTAAGTGAGACAGCAAGAGACAAGTAGTACGGGAGACCTGGCCTCAAGCTGCCCTAAACATCACCTACATACTTTCTAGGCATATCACCTTACCGTACATTTACTTCTACACAACGCAATGCAGTGTTAACCAAAGCTTCCTAAATCATACTTCTATGACCTAGGTGTAGTACAGAAAGCACAATAAGTGAAGCTAATTACTTCAAACAGACCACCGCTCCAACATAGCTATGGTACTTTTTTTGCACTACACTATCCAAGGTGTCTCTGCTACACTCCACAATGATCCACACAGACTTATTTTTTGCCTCTACCTGTTGTTATATGAAGTCTAAAACAAAGCCAGTTTTAACTGGACTTTTCTTATTATAAAATCTTCTTTAATTGACGTTTTGTTGCTAGAAAATTCTCGAGAGAGCCAACGTCACAGGAGGATGAAGCAGTATTTCATAATCGGGTTCCAGCTCTAACACAATCAATATGCATGTTCTGGGTGTCATTTAATGTGACGTTGCATTAAGAAGCATGGATTAACAAGCTAAATCCCTTCCTTCCCCTTATTAGTGCTGCCCAATGAACCATGTACGTGCACAATCATGTGGAAAGCGTGTGGCTTTTGCCTTTGCTGCCCCTGTTCCTCCCTCCCATCCAGCTCAGGGTGGTAACCCTGATTAAACGCAGTGGTAGTCACTGAAATTCAACATTACCAGATCAGTTAATTTTTCCTTTAAGCTAAGGTGGAAATTACAGTAGCTCAGATATGTGTTAGTTCCCAACAAAATATAACCATTTATAAACCAGTTTTCTTACAACTAGGTCAGTTTACTGTCCTCACATTAAATATTTGCGAAGTCTTTCTTTGCAATACACCAAATTTTTCTAAAAGGTTAGTTATTTCTGTGACTGGCTATATCCCAAGACTTAATTTAGAACGACTCATAGCTTTACGCATGTTCTTAAAAATGTTTTCAAAACTGCTGGGATGAAGGATATTGAGTGCATAAAACCAAAGCATTACCTTTCAAAAATAAATGCCACTAATCTCTACTTTATTTGCAAAGTCACTGAATAAGAAATTAAACCAAACATCTTTATTTCTTTAGATCTCTGATGTGAATATGAGAGGACAATGTTTTCTGCTTAGTGAGGAAAAGCTGCCTTGCACTTAGCACTGTTTGATATGTAAACAGGAACGAGATAAAGACAAAGCAAAACAGTTGACATCAATGAAGTAAATGACATTTACGGAACATGATAATGAATAGCTTCTGGCTTTTTTCTCTGAGGGAAAAGGGGCATATTTTACTGCCTTTTTTTCCTTTGTCTCCAGCTTTTAAACCTCTTCCAATCTGAACAAATTTACATCCTTTGAACCACGTTATGTAGTAACACTGAGCTGGAATTACTGCTTACCGTTTAAGTGCACAGATTTCTGCTCATGAGTAGTGCAATAAAGCACCAAAAATATAATTTAAAAAATAGGAATAACTTTGTTAATGTCAAGACCTAAAGTATCAGCCAAATAGCAATAAATTTAACGTTGCAGCCAGCTTCGGTGATAGCCAGAACACGTCTTATTTTTATTTTTCTAAACTAAGAAAATCACATCTTAAAATACATCTTTTGCAAACTGTTTTCAGCACAGAAAGCTTGTATTAGCCTGTGTGTTGTTCAGTAAATAGCTTTGCCTGGTCATTTTCATACAACAAAATTTCAAATAATTCTGTAAGTGTAGCTGTACTATGAAGTGCATAAGTTTTTTAATGCAGTGGATATACACAAATGGAAAGTGAAGAATTACAGTTTGGTCTTTAATCCCAAAATAACACAGGTACACTTTTTTTTTTTTAAATCGTACTGATATTCTTGTGGAATGGGTTTTAAATCAGAGCCTCAAGCCTTCTGTTCCTAAAATTACATAAAATGTAAATCTAGGATAATTCCATTAAAGAAAAAATTGAATGCACAACAAGAGTGACTCAAAATAGAGTTTTTCACACCTCTGGTGACATTAAAAGAAATAACAAGGGTGGCATACCTTGTACTGCTGTTTCTCTGACTCATATTGTTCAGTATTTTATAGGACAGAATCACTCAGAAGATCATAATTCTGTGAACTACTGCTTTACAAGCATAATTTTGAAGATGAATATACATTAAATAGGAAGCATAATGCTGACGATAAAAAAGTAGCAACTATTGAGCATCGTTGAACACGTAAAGAAAACCGTCTCTGTGCAAGTGCAAACTGGTCCGATTGATGTCCTGAAATGCTTCAGAAATTGTGTCTGAACTTTGCTCCTACAACCAAGAGTAATTTTGTATTCCTGTGTTCAGATTTACTTTGGCACTAGCTGCCAGGTAGATGTCATTAAGTTTATGAGCCCCAAGGCATTTCTCCACTAGCATTTGCTACTTTTTAAATGCTGATTCATTAAATAAAGCTTACTGGGTTAAGAGCCACAGTATCAGACCTAAAATTTAAAAGGTGCTCTGGGTACCTACTTATAACTTTCACCGGTATGCAGTTAAAATGTTGGCAATTTACTTCCAAATTATTTCATATAACTGCCGACAGTAATTCACGGATCAGTTTCAGGTCAGCTGATTTACAAGAAGCCCTCTTCTTCCCATATATGCAGGTATGGCCATGTGTATTCAGGTATGTATACTAAACAAATAATTCTGAACAGTAACATCCCTCTAAAGCCCTTTAACTTGACAAAAAAAAAAGTTAAGGCCCCCCAAATCACTAGTCACTCTAGTGACTTTCGAAATACTGAGAAATATACATTATTTACACAAGAATGAGACATTTTAAAGGACTGATATAATTAATTAATTAATAATATTTATTTACCTATCACTGGCTAAGAAAGTCTCACACAATGCATGAATATGAGTTGGTGCTGAATCTAACCTTACCCACTGGTTCTACAAAGCAAGAATATTGTTCTTTCTATTTTAATGGAGTAAAACCACATATATTTATGTATGTTATCTATTTAGCGTTTGTGGCCATCCCCTTAAAGTAAGCTTTTCGTACAGCCAGCAAGTTACACGATGCTCAACACTGGGTTCAGTTAAGGAGAATTCACGACTGCCCTCCCGTGCTTAGAAGACCTGCCTTGCCTCCCCCTGCCTCAGGACCCAAAAATGGGTACAGCGTGGATGCGTCTGTCTCTCTCACATCTTCTCAGCCCTCCTAGTAAAATCATGCCTGATGAAAGCTCACAAATGAATTACTTCTGACATTAAATCCCCCAAAGTCCCACAGCCTGTATGCTCAGCAAACCTGAAGTAAACTTTACAAGTTGCACATTGAGAACTCGACTGAAGGGCTGCATCTAAGCAGGTTACTTATGTGCTGAAGTCACACTGACTTTACATTGTACAAAAGGAATTGCACTTCCCAAATCAAAAGACTTCGTGGATTTACTTTACTGCTTTCATGGCTTGTGCATCCAAATAGGACAAAGAAACTCCCTGTTGACTCAATGCCAAAATCCACACTGCGTTTACACATGGTGATTTGCAGTTTGTGCAATTTAGTTCGGTAGACAAACTAGGTTTGTATCCAAATACATTGTTTTCTAAATAAAATTAAAAAAATTAAAAAATGAAAAAAATGAAACAATGAGAAAGAAATAAAATAAACCCAGGAAAAACATAATAGCAGAACATATTATGTTCAGAGTACTGTCCCCCCTACTCCCCACTCCCTCCCCTTTTTTTTTCCCCCTAAGATATAGGAGGAGCTGGAATGGGAAGAGATTGGAGAGGATTATAATTGTGTGTTTAAAAAACAGGCTCCAGAATAAACTATAGAGCCATAGAATTTGCTAAGACGTTCCCATTTGTTCCAGTTTTGACTTAAGGGCTAACCTAACTCCGTAACAAACTCACTGAAGTTAAGTTCATCATAGTACATGTTTTATTAGATGGTGTTCCATTCCTCTGCTCCCCGACTGAGAAGTCCTGTTTAGACAGGGAATTAGGTTTGGAAATATGGCAAATATACATAATGGAAACAAAAATATGGTGGGAAAGCAATCCCATGAAAGAAAGTGAATCTGATTTTTCTAGCTGCACCTGAAACCAAAGACATGACTTATATAGAGGCAAATACAAAGAAATCCTCAGAAATCCTAATGGATAAAAATGTACAATCTCTATCAGAAGCAGTTTTAACTCATCTGTATTTGGGACAGGAAAGTTACAGAAAATAAAGCCAAAGCGAACAATGATTTCAATAGAAAAACATCAAAGAAGCATCATACAGGCTTTCTCTGTGGTTTATTCATTACTGGAAAATTTTAATGACATAGGTCAGTCTCCAATTGTTTTCCAACAAATCATTCCACTAAATAAATTATTTTCCTCTTTAATAGTATCATTTTCGCCATTTATTTTTGCTATGAAAGGTCACAGATTTTTTCTTGCAAGTGATTAGCACGGTTCTTAGACTTTGTAATCCTCATCTTGGGTGAACAAAGCAGATCATGAAACTGGCATCAATGTACCAGTGTCAAAATAAACACTGCAATTACTATTTAATACTAAGCTGCAACACCAGCTTGGTAAACTGATTTCTACCCATTAATGGTTTGGTTATGTTAGAATTTCATAAAGGTTAAAGCAGAAATTAGAAGGTACCAGCATTTGTCATAAGCCATAGATTACACTTCTCTGTAATTATGGTTACAAATGCAGCTTGTTTGTCAAATGGTATTTCCACATTGTTTCAGTGCCCTTTTCCATCATTTTAGTCAGCAGAAAATTTCTACTAAGTTTTTTATTTCCGAGGACTTTCTTGATTTGCATAGTTCTTTCCGCAAACTGGATTTGTTCTAACAATTTTTCTCACCCGTATTACTACTATTGAAGAAATCAGATAAGCAGAGCCTTAACAGCACCAACAAGTCACAGGCCAAAATGGCGTGTTAGGAAGCACAGAACCTCATACGTGTTTCTTCCCGGAAACACTCTGAACTACACCCATTCAGCTCCCTCTGTGTGAAACTATTTTTCTTTACTTTTGATATCCACCACTGAGTCCATCAAGTTTCATATGATTTATGTTATACTATTCTACGCTGCAGCCATAACACTTTGTGCCATGATTCCGAGAGATGTGTCATAAACTAGCTGGAGATAGGTAAGTAGAATAAAGAAATTCCAAAGATCTGGGTGATGGGTGATTCAACATACGATATTCCTGCACCATTCTGCCCAGCATTATATTGCATAAAATAATTTTAGAAGGCAAACTGATGGAGCTGTCATGTTTAGTAGCTGTATAAAACTGAGATCCTAACATCTTCTGGCCATTAGCACTCAATTAACATATTCAGAAGACTAACTGGTTACTTGTAGGCTTTAAACAAAACTCAGTTTGAGTAGTTGTATTTTAACTACAGAAAATTTGTGTGCAAATCCAGCAGGAATCAAAGGAAAATGTGAATGGCACTAACCTGATACAACCAGATTTAACCTCAGTGTAGAGGTGATTGTGAGGTTTGATTAATGAAAGAACTACGGTAAGAAAACTATACTCCACTTTGGGTCAACCTTGCTTGACTTTCCCAGAGAGAGTTGGCTAGTACCTGTAAAGTTACTTCAGTGCAGTGAAAAATTCAAGCTAGCTCAGGGAGCTCAGTGAAGACAGTAAGTTCAAATGACAGCGAGAGGTATTGTCTCTCTTAGATCTAACATTAAGTTGAGACGAGCTGGGTTCAATGACTGGGGCCTCCGTATGCCAATAACAATTTCTTAAATGACCCATTCCTGACTGGAAATTCATCTACAGTAATTGTATCAGGATGATTTTAAGAGTGACTTTTGAAATATAAATTGCAGAACTGTATTATTGCTCTAGATTTATGCAATGTAAGAGCTAAGTGGTTTGAGGAGCTGAATCCACTGAATCTCCCCCCCATATATGAGACGATTAGCATCCTGGTAAAGTGCAGAGACATATTTTGTACTTAAACTAAAAGCCAAATGAGCTCCTTTACCATTTTTATAAGTGAGTAATCACATCTACTTTTAAGCTAGGGTTTCCACAGCAATTTCATCCCTTGGAGCTACATCCATTTTCAATCTGATGTGAAATACTGGTGGGCTGCCTAAACAGTCAGCACTTAATTTCTTCATAGAGGACCAAATTTAACCTCAATATATATATAAAACTTTCACGGATTTCTGGAGATTTCTTTTTTCTAACAAAAGGTTTAACTTGGCCCAGAAACTTTAAGGTGTAAGGTACTCATCAACAGAATTCACAACAAATTGAAAACTCATCTGGTTCATGTTGTTTTGGTTTAGTGTTTTATTTCTCCAGTTCAAGCAGTTTATTTCAAACAACGTTTTATTGTATGTTTAGTTTTCTGTTAAATCTAAGACAGATGTATGTTCTGTCTTCAGTAGACTCTATAGATTCTGGTGATCTTAATTACCAAGTTTGTTTCTTTCTCTTGGATTAAATAGAATTTATTTTGTTCCTGCCTCCTACTCTTTATCTTTTATGCCACAGACAGATTCTTCTCCTTTTATTTTCTGCATGTGTTTCCATATCATGTTTACCCCAAAGGAGACAAGAAAGACAAAGCCTCTCTCGATCAAAGAAATAGCAAATGGTATCATGCCAAGACAAATGAAATAAATGCAAGTTTGTGGATTAAAAGTAAATGTGCAGAAATAAACTGACTAGTGGTATAAAAAGGCAAAAGTCAAAGTAGTTTTATATGATCTGGTGTTATTTTCATCTGTTCTGAACAGCTCACCGACACAGAGAGAGTGTAAAAGATTACCAGTTATCTGAGTTCTTTAGGACAATATAGAAATACAATTTATTCCTGCAAAAAACATCTCCTATGTTCGTTTACACATAGTTAGTTCTACACTTCTGGCTAGTTAGAACTACGATGGAGAGAAAATCAGTTGTTGAAAAGAGAGGTAATCATAATGAATGATTTTTTTACCTCTGAGAGTCTGCCAATGCAGTGCTGTACATCCTCTGCCACTATTCAATCAATATGTATGAAGAATAACACAATGAAGAGGGGATTGTTAACATCAAATGAAAGAAAATACTCAGAGGAATATGAGTTTCAGATTTACACTCTCGAACAAAGCAGAATTTCTATAGCATTTATTCTGAAAGCCAGACAAATAACAAGTCCACTTGGGACCTAAGACAAAGACACTGGGCGAAGTCTCAGACGCATTTTACTACCTTTACTTTGTTAGATAAAAATTATTCTTGGATTTCATGTAAATTAATGATTATTAAACATCATTGGAGCTGTATTTTCTTACAGGATCCTTTGGGAATAAAGCAGTAATGTCAAAAGCAGCTAATGTCAAAACTGGAGTAAATAAATTAAACATCAAAATCCAAAGCTAAGGTACCTTTGCTTTCAAGTAGAAAAATACTGTTTTGGATATCTTGACATGCAATTAGAATGCAAGTGTGCAGGTGTGTATGTAACTAACCCCGAATTCAGGATGAACCACTCAAAACAACTGCACAGATAGATACTCAAAACAAATATTGTGAAATAAAGTTAATAACATAGAGGTATACTTTACGCATGAGCTGTAGGTATCTGCCAGTAGAAAAATAACCACTTAATTTGCAAAATAAAGCAGATGACACAAATGAATATTTCAGTTTCGTTTTGAAAACCTAAGATGTGATCCTGATTTTATCTTCTGTAATTGCAATGCTAACCTCCTAGTAATGTATCTTGTAAGACACAACTGTCCACAAATATCTCACAGAAAGAAGGGGTTTAAGATAGATGAAATGCAGTCAATTTTCAGAAAGATACTGCATAATAACAGCTTTAACACTGACACCATTGTTAGCTATTTCCTGAATATTTTAAGGTGCACAGTGATGATAAAATATAAAAAAGTTTTAGTTTACATGGTCCGATCATACCTGCCTTGTTAAAATATTTCTTAGCTTCTGTACACTAATAGGCTGCTTTGGGTTCCATCTAATTTTCATTAAAATGTGAGAGACTAAGCCTAACATACAAGAGACTAAGCCTAAAATACAAGAGACTAAGCCTAAAATATGAGAGACTAAGCCTAAAATCAGCTGAACAGAAGTGAACAACAGGAATAAGAAAAATGAGATAAGTTAGACCACTTTAAAAATCAATATTGGATGGAAAAAAACCCCTAAACTTAGTTACAGTTTGTTGTATTGTTCTATCTCAGATGTATCTGAAAAACATGTATTGTAAAATGTTATATTAGAATGAGATAAAGTTAGTTCCGGGTAATCAATATCACTTTAAAACATGAAGATGTATCTTAATACAACATATAATATATTTTCTGTTGCCCATCCTCACAAAACTAAGTGAGTTAGTCATGATTATTACTATCCAGAATAATAAATCATACACATCAGCCATTTACTAGCTTTGCCTCTCAACTCTTCCTTCTTTGAAGTGTAAAGAACAACACTGATGCTTGAAGATCATGGTCCAAGAGATTAATGGAACCTGAATTTCAAAGAAATAATAGGACAAGAGAGCTAAGGGGGAAAAAGAAAAAAAAAATTCCTTTTGGTTCAATTCCTGCTTTGTTTCTGGGAAGTAAAGAATAAAACAGGTTGAATAATCTCATGAACTCTATTTACTCAGAAAAAACTGCATGAATGAGGAAGACAAAGGAAAATTGAAGCAGGTAAGAGTACTGGGGTGAAGACTGCTACCAGCTGAAATAAAAGGGAAGTGGAGGCTTAAGTTGTGCGAGGGCAGGGAAAGCACGTTCAAGAGAACAACATGAAAGTGTATGCAGTACGTGTGGTAAAGAAAGTTCAACCTCCAAAAAAAAAAGAAAAAAATCAGTGAAAAAATTCAGCCATCAGTAAATACAGAGTAAACAGGAAAAGAATAAATGGTATGCAGCAAAAGTAAACAAAGCAAAACAAAAAGGAAAAGACAACAGAGAAAATTTAGACAATTCTTTTGATGTTGAAATTATTCCAGGTTATGTAGATATAAAACTCACTGAAGCAAGTTTAAACCTGCTCCAGAATCTTAGACAAATATATCTGCTTCTCCTCTCTCCATTACCTTCCTAATAACCAGCTACTGTAGTTTAGCTGTCAGACCTCACTGGAATCTAAGTAAATGGAATTGCCTCATTTCATTTGAAAACTACAGATCTTGTCCTTAAAATAGTACTACTGGCTGCAAATCAGATTTTTGCAGTACTATTGCATGAGTATAGCTAAGAAACAAATGTTCGCAGTTAAAGCTTTTCACTAGACAGCTGAAATATAAGTAAATCAGAAAGATGTAAACTCATGGAAGTGCGTAATTTTTATGTTATTTGCTACCATGTGGTTTAAAAAAGAAAACTAACACCAAACTGTTTTCACTTTTACTTCACTTTTACTATCCATATTCATGTATTGTACTGTGACAAATTCCAGCAATATTAACTGAGAGTTAACTCCCTCAGTTTTTGAAATCTGTGTTTGGAACCGCATCTTCACATTACCCCATTATTTAGAACATCTGTCAAGCAGGCTTGAAAAGTCTTTATACCCCAACAGTCCTCTGCTGTCTAGGCATGCTGAAATACAGAGCTTGCACTCTGTGCATGACTATATTGTCTTATAAATGTTAATGTATTTAAAATACAAGCCTTTTGTAGAAAAGGAATGTGCTGCATATAATTAAGTTAGGACATGAAAACTTGCACAGTATCAAAAAAATACAGAATCACAGAATCACAGAACATCCCAAGTTGGAAGGTACCCATAAGGATCATAGAGTCCAACTCCTGGCTCCACACAGGACCAGCACAATCAGAGCAGATGACTGAGAGCATCATCCAGACGCTGCTTGCACTCAGCCAAGCTCGGTGCTGTGACCACTTCCCTGGGGAGCCTGTTCCAGTGCCCGACCACCCTCTCGGTGAAGAACCTTTTCCTGATCTCCAGCCTAAACCTCCCCTGTCGCAGCTTCATGCTGTTCCCTCAAGTTAGAGGGAATTATCTGTTCAAACAAAACTTAGAAGTCATAGAATCATTACGGTTGGAAGAGACCTCAAGGATCATCTAGTCCAACCGTCCCTCTACCACCTACCAACTTGAATTTTTGTTTCCAATTTAAAAGACTTTTGGAAGAGAGGCGAGAACATGAAAAAAGCAGAGAAATTTAAAAAAAAAAAAGTTGACTATAAATACATTCAGTATGTCTAGGTATGTGCATGCACACATAAATGGAAGGTATATTACTTTGAGACACCTGAGAGATAGCAACAGAAAGAAAATATATGTCGTATTTGAATCTCTAAGCAATATTTTTTAAAATTCTAATTACTCCAGAAAATGTCTCATAAAATCTTATTTTACAATAATATAAGTTTCACCCCTGAACACCTCAGTTGTTGCACAAAATGTTTATAAGCAAAAAAAAATCTAAATAAAGAATTCAATTGTATTAGATATGAAATTGAATTTAGCTTGGACACCCAAAACGAGACAAGTTTTTCTCAGAATGCTCCAGAGATACTTTGGACAAGATAAAACCTTTTTTTTTTAGAATAATTCAAGTATAATAATTTGAAAATTAACCTTCTTCTCAGCATTCATTACAAAAGAAGTATGTTGGAGCAGGATAATAGTAAGACACTAAATTTGAGACATTGCGTTTGAGAATTACCTATACATAGTCATCCAGTCTTTAAAATTCCTTATCCTCTGTGAAATATCAAGTGTACTTCTAATTTTTAAGGTCTTGGTTCATGTGTTAGTAGGGTCATAAATGCTAAAAGTACAGGAATATGAACATAAAGAAAGTAGAAATGAGTGACAAATCGTCTATATGATTTACTACAACAAAACAATAGGTTGGGAAAGGAAAAGGGAGTGGGAGACTGATTTGAGTTTCCCCTCTTCTTCACTCACATATTTACAAAGGACTTAAATGCCAAAAGATCTGTGTCAAAAAAAAACTTAGGTGTGAAAGACAAACTACGAATCATTAGCTTAATAGTTGCCACAAGAGGTGCCAGGTATTGAAAGTGTTAATTACGTACAAGTTCACAGGCAATATGGTAAAGAAAATACACATATTGAAGAAAATATACATATGCAAAGGAGAGCAATTAATAGAGAAGATTTAGCTTTTTCTTGATAATGTGGGGGAAAAAAAAAAAGGTCATTAACTCTCATTAAAAATTGATGAAGGATCTTTTATGATTCTGTAGGTGTCTTGAACTCCCTCTGCCCCCTGAAGGGTTCAGCTGCCTGGGCTGTGCCAGAAGCTTTTTTGGGAGCCCTTTGGCTCAGAAGTGGCTTTTGAGTCAAGTGTTGGGCCTTAGTGCTAGCCTGATCTGGGGTCAGCCATGCCTGTGTCCAGGCGCAGATCCCCCTGGCCCCCACCACTGGCCTCCTGTCCTGTCCCCATGTCTCTGGGTAACATCTGACCCCACGGCCATAGGGATGTGCCAGGAGGGTGAGGTCCCTGCCCCACTGGAAACTCATACCTCAAAAGAGGTCTGGCAAAAGTGCTGCTAGCATTTGAGAATGATTTCAAGGTTCAAAAGTCTCACCCAGTATTTCCTTGGGTGTGTCTGAGAAGAGAAAATACTTAAAGAAAAGTAGAAATGATAGGCTGCTTCCAGAAGAATTAGGAAGGGTTTTGGCCAAGTAGAACCAAAAGGACTTGAGCCTTATGGCCATTCAGCTGCAGAGATGGTAAGCCTAAGATCTCCTGTCACAGCTTTTCCCCCCTCCTGTGCCCAGACCTCCCAGAATGGAAAAAGTGAGGCACGTCTGAGTTCATAGAGCCTACACACTTTATTGGGGTGAGATTGAGGATTTTGGTACAACTAACTTATGCTGAGCTTCAGCACACAAAGTCTAAGGGCAGTTTGGTAAAGTGGTGTAACTTGGGGCTTCATAAAGAAATTATTATTCTAGCAGGGCTACCACCTGTGTGAAAACCTGATGTAACCCTTCCAGATCTAGTTATTTCGTTTACAGTATTTAGATCCAACCAATTTTGTAAGACAGGTCTAACACTTGTTTGGATTGCCCTCTAGTCATCAGACACAGATATCAGCAACAGGTAATCTGTGAAGCAAAGGGATCAAAATGGCATTGTGTAACCACCTCTGTGAAGTTTTACAGACACGGCTGGCCTTTATGGGGGTACTGAAACTTTAAATCAAAGTGAATATCTATGAGGAAAAAAGTCATCTGCCATGCTTGAATACAAGGAAAGAGCATGGAACATCAGAGGATTGGAACCTCCCTAAAATGTCTATTTTTCCAGTTATGTAAGACTAATTAAAAAAACAACTTTTCTCTATGAATTTACCTTGTATCATTAGGCTGTCACAGCCACATTTGTAGACAAATGGCACAGATACGGAAAAATGTTATTTTTGAGATTGATATTTCTTTCTGTTGCATTTTAAATGAGAAAATAATCAAATGATTGGAAAGAAAAACGGCATCCAGAGATAAAAGGAAAGAAAAGAAAGACAGAAGGCATGGAAACATGCAACGTCTTCCGGCTTTATATCCATAGCAGTTAGAAGATGAAGAGGCTGTCTCATAAGTGTGTTGAATTGAGGAAAGTTGGAGTAAGCGGCCACTCAGTCTTGAAAATTCTCTTCTTGAGCTCTTGTGTGTAATGGCAAAAAAAAAGTGGGGATCAATATGGACGATGCCAGAATAATCATCATTTTGCACACATTATATTAGTGCTTGTTAGAAAAGATGACTGGAAGCACACAAAAAAATGTCAGACATAAGGCTTTGCACTTAATGCCTCCGAAAAGTGTCTACTGGGATCTTTTCTCTATCACCCACTTTTCCTCACTGTAATTAGATTAACAGAAAGTTTTCTTATTGACAGTGAAAAGGGCACCTGCACTGAAAAACTGTAAAAGATACACCAGTTCCGTGAACTGATCTACACCTATTGTTGCAGAAGAGTTTCACTGCTTTTTAAGGGGTGAGAGAAACAGCACAGGCAGAGGGAAACACACACGGCAGCGCACATCATTGTTCTGTGGGAGGAAAGTCTTGCACATCTGGGAGTGGCAGCCTGGAAATACAAACACGAAATGCACTCCCTGACCATCTTCTGCATGAATGTGTATATTAACATTTTCCTTACCTTGAAGTTGTTTAATTTTACACACACAGCTTATTTACAAGCAGTATATTTCAACCTATAAATGCTGGGTGACAAAGATCTGACATTACAAGGAAGGACTAGAAGACCATCTGTCAGAATCACCTTGCAATGCTGAGAGTATTGTATCAGTTTGCCTACGCTACCAAAAGCCGTTGGAGTACAATCAATTAGGAGAACTACCAACCTTGTTTTAAACTGAAAATGGTACCATCAAGTTGAACAGCTGCCAAACCCACCATCATTTCTGAAACCATTCTCTATAGTTGAGTAGCCTTAAGCCATGTTTCTAATACACATATACAAATGTAATGGCATGATTTTTAACGACAGTATGTTTCTTACATATACCTATTCCACAAAGACATTCTTACATTGTTATATATGCTACAGCTTTGGAATATCAATGCCAATATGAAGCAATTGGCCCACAGTAATAAAAGCAGGTCTTTCTACTTTTTTTCTGTCAGGTTTTTCCCACTTTTTTCTTTCCTGACTTTCTTATCTCTTCTTTCAGTACCCTTTCTTTGCTACGGTTGAAGTGAACATACTCTTATTAGGAGGTTAAACTTCACATGCCAGAAAAACAATGCATACAGTAATGGGCTATATCTACACCCAGGAAAAAAAAAATTAAGAGCAAATCAAGAGCTAGTTGAGAATATAACTTCAAATCTCTAATCTCCCTGTATTACATGTTACCAACAAGATAAACAAAGTTCTGCCATTCTTTTGAAATACACCAAGTTACTAGAAATTTGGAAATTTCAATAAAAAATCTGCTGATAAAAATCTGCTTCTGGGTTAAATGAACACATGGCAGTAGCTGTTGTCAATCAAAAAGCGTCAACTTGCCCTTTTGAGACTGTCTCTCCATTTCTGACATACTCCCCCTACTAAATCTTGAAAAATGACCTTACCTTTCAGGAATTGCTTCTGTCTTTATCCATCACGACCCACAGGCAGATATGGTGGGAGATACATTAATTCAGATCCCTCCCTGCATAGATTTAGTTGGCTTGCTACTTTAAGATCCTAGCTGTGTACAGGTTCAACAGAAAGTGCTGCCCTAGCAGTCATAATGCTTGCAAGAACATACATTTACATTTCTGAGCTCAAGCTCCCTCTCAGGACGGCATCAAACGCCACGGGATTACAACCTAACAACTCCCCCTACACAGTGGGGTGAAACCCCAGCCTTACCGAAGCTCTCAGTGACTCCAAAGGGGAGGGATTTTCCCTTTTAGTTATTTACATCAGCTTTTCATACACGATTATGTACTGCTTAATACCAAAGCTACCTCTCAGGTTATACAGCATCAGGTCTAACAATAACCACTATTGACAATACTACTTTGACTTTTTAGGGTACTTTTAAATGAGAATAAAAAGCAATGCTATGTCCCATTTCTCATATTGCAATGGCTTAAGCAAACAATGAAAAACCAGGGGTATCTTGTGATCTTAACAGCCATTATTTACTAAGATTGTTCAGTCTTCTACATAAAGGTGCATTATTAAACAGCTCAAAGAGATTCAGAAAAATTATCAAAAAAAGTTGGGCACGAACCACCTATAGTTTCAAAAGGCTGTTATCTAATTAAATTTACTGTTAGAGTCAAGATTACACTTGCTTAAAGAAAACATGACAAATTCACTTATTAATGTTACCAGAATGATATGATCTCATCAAAATTTGACTAAGCCAGACATAATGAATTTATAACAGAGGCCAAATCCTGCCTTTCTGATTCATGTATGAGTTTGATGCAGTAGAAATTCACCCCTAGTCTAATTCTATCAACCAAGACAGATCTGGCCCACTGAATTACTACACTCAGGAGTTTAAAGTAAGAAGTACTAGGCTCAACCTCTCTCTCAATAATGCGAGATATAATCTACTCTATGTAGCCAAAGCAAAGCTTTATTGATAAAAGCAGCTTTATTCAAATGTTCAGCTATAAATTACTTCTAAAGACTTGGCACTGCAATGTTCAGACATCTATTTAAAAATAGTATTTGTTCTTTTTGGATGCTTATCAGATATCTTATCAGATAAAGCTTTGTTCATGTGAATCTAATTATTCAGGGTTTTGCTAAGTTCTTTCCTGTTGGAGCTTCTTGCAAAGTGACTTCAAACTGTTTCTTTTTCTGAATAAACTGAGTGATTCCAAACAACCTGTGGTAGAAGAGGAATAAATTAATAAGTGGGAGCTCAGAATCGTTTTAGTCTTCAAAGGATTTAAAAAGTAGAATTTAACTCTGCCTCCCCCAGCTTTGAAGCAGGTCATTTTTAGTAAAGCAACTTAGCTGCAGGTTTCTTCAGAGCTAGTGTATTACACTATGCTTAAAACATTACTTGTATTTAAGAAAAAATTACAATAAAGTTTTTTTCTGCAAAAATTAATGTAGTATCTTTCTATTTACAGGCCTCAAATCTAGGAATGCTGTTTTACTCAAGTACTAGCCAGAGAAGAAGATACAAAAGTCAAGAGAAAAATCCATGGGAAAAAGGCTTAGATATGAAAATCTCAGTACCCTCATTTTGCATCATCTTAGTTATTTTTGGTCTTTTATAGTTACTCACTATACTCATTATAAACTTAGCCAATGTAAGAGAAGATCATCAATGCCAAATAGGCTTCTCTCACTTCAGTGATACTTCTTAGGAAAGACTGAAGAAAGAAAGGCAAATGATTTCAATCACGAAAATGAAAAGAATTTTAATTAATAACTTTCGATATACTTGCAAAATTTCCTGAAAAAAACAGAAACTTCCATCTACATTAAACATTTGGAGTATGTTCAGCGTATGCACACTACATTTAGGTGGCTGTATACAGCACTTTATATTAAGCTCTAACTATTAAAGGGGATATAGTTAGCACAGTTTATGAAGCCACCAAGGTGGTTCAGTTCACTCCAAAGCACATATCTATGTGCAACTCTACATAGAGCCAAGTAGGGACTCAATCTCCTTTGATTTCAAATGGAAGCCAAGACAATCAGCTCACGTGGAGACACACACAAAGACCTAATTTTAGCTGTTGGGTGTTAAATCTTTTCCTTGGTTTCAAAGAAGTCCAAACTTAGTTTCTGTTTTTCTTAATAATATGAAGTAAATATTAAAATGAAGATGGAAATATCAGTTATGTATAATGACATTTCATCAAAATCAACGTATTCCTTAAGAAAAGTCTACTTATAAAATAGTTTTTCCTGGAGACACTATGCTTCATGAGGAAAAAAAAAAAAGAAACAAAAAAAAACAACCAAAACCCAAACCAAACCAGACCTACTCTAGTCCAGAGAAGATGGAAAAATAATTAAGACATTTTCTTCCTTTTTCTCCTGTCAGGCAATAATCCTAATGGATTTAATACTCTGATCTTGTTAAGAGGGTGTACATGTACTCACGAATTTAATCCTTATGAACGGGTACTCAATAATAAATAATTTCAGAGCTCATTGAAAAGTTAGGACACAAATGTTAACTGTTGAAGGAAAGACCTCAACAGCAAAGAGGCACTAAAAAAGAAAAATATTAATACTAAATATAAAGTTGTTTTCCTACCTGTGTGCAGACAAATTACTGAGGTACAGGGTGTATTTTTCTTCGGCAGACAGCCCATCCATCATCAAGTAAAAAACATGAAAATTACTCTGGCTGAGAGGCTGCATAATGACACGAGATTTCTCCAACATGTATGTATAAATCCTAGCTGATTGAGAAACAAATAAATAAATTCATCATTATACTGATTGCTCTGAATTTATATATCTTAAAGCATTCAACAGTGCAACATAAAAACAGTCTGAGGTGAGGATATTAAAAATAATACTATTAATTTTACCATGGTTTTCCATATAAATCACATAGAAAGCCTTAATTCCATTAAAGTTAGTGGAATAAATGTCTTATCTTGCTTACTTGCTGTCTTACATTATCTTTAAAATTACATAAGTTGTTGATTTGTTGATTATTACTGTTTTACTTATTTGCGGAACCAGTTGTCCTGTTTGGCAAGACTTTCTAAGAGATCAGCTATTAGCCATCTCCCTGAAGTGTAGCCATCTGAGCACCGGCATCTATTGTAAGCTCCTTCTTAACAGAGGAAGAAAGATCCCGAAGAGTTCAAGATATCTTGGAAAATCTAGTCTTGGAACCATTTCCTCCTTCTCTGTTGGTAATCAAGAACACTCAGATTAATAGTTTAGATTATCACCTAGCTTACAGATATCTACTTCTAGATGGCTACAAAGAGACAAATCCTCTGCAGAACTCATCACCATCGTGCTCAGTAACCTGTTGGACTGGTTTCAGCTTAGAGAGAAAGTTAATTTTCTTCATGGTAGCCAGTATGGGGCTGTGTTCTGGATTTGTGCTGGGAACAGCGTTGATAGTGCAGAGATGTTTTTGCTGTTGCTGAGCGGTGCTGGCACAGAGCCAAGGCCTTTGCTGCTTCTCACACCGCCCCGCCAGTGGGATGGCTGGGGGTGTGCGGGGAGTTGGGAGGGGACAGACAGGGCAGGTGACCCCAACTGACCAAAGGGATATTCCATACCATATGGGGTCATGCTCGGTTTATAAGGGGCTTGGGGAATAGGAAGACGGGGCCGTGGTGGCATTTGGAGTGATGGCGTTTGCCTTCCCAAGTCACCTTTACATGTGACGGAGCCCTGCTGTCCTGGGGATGGCTGAAGCCCTGCCTGCCATGGGCAGTGGGGAATGAATTCCTTGTTTTGCTTTGCTTGTGTGCATGGTTTTTGCTTTACCTGTTAAACTGTCTTTACCTCAACCCATGAGTTTTCTCACTTTCACTCTTTCAATTCTCTCCCCCATCCTGATGGGTGGGAGTGAGTGAGCAGCTGTGTGGGGCTCAGCTGCTGGCTGGGGTAAAACCACAACACTTGTGTCTGGGGAAACACAGGCACCTCAGAAGGGCTATGATGAGCTGGCCAAATGAGAACCACGTGAATTAGCACGTCTGGGAAAGAAGGTGAAGGAGGATGAGCACCATCACACAGCTGAGCATCGCCACCGCCAGGATGGGATGTTGCAGCTTTATGCTTTTCAGTCTCTGCAATATGACACAGCTTTCACAGGGTCTTAACAAGCATCCTTACCCTGGAAAAGACTGTTGAGTTTAGAGGATAAGGTGCACTTCTAAGAAATGGAGGAGCTATATTTTTGAAATGCTGTGAGCAGAGAAGGATATTAAACCATGGATTCACACAGTCTGGATGACAACTGACTCACTTAAGACTTCTTCCTTTATGAGCTGGAAGTAGTTGTTGAACATTCAGTGATAGAAAATACTAGTACATAAACCCTGTAGCACAGTAAGCATGTGCTCTAAACACATATATTTTTGAGCTACTCATGGGTTTTTTTCATTTTTTTCATTATTATTTTTGAAATAAACTGGGTTTAAGCATAAAATAGCACTGAGTTATTCAGTGCAGTCAAAACTGTTGCATTTCTAGGCACATGCCTAGAAAATACCTTTTTAATTGCATGACTTTAGATGCCTGAGATACCTGACGTTCAAGGCAGAGTGGGAGTTCAAAGACTTCTAAAGATGGGCATAGCTGAAACAGTATTTTCAGAATCAGTTTTGGATTCAAATGTATCGCCCAATGCAATGCCGGGCAAAGTTATGCACGTTAGAGACCTCGGTGTGTGGCAGTGTGTATCAGAAGCACAGCAGTTGCATTAGCCCAATGGATAGGACAGCAGCCAGAATGCCGTGCTCCTGCCACTGTACCACTGCTAATACCCACAGCAGCTCATTCAGAGCCAACTTAGTTATTGATATGCCATCTGTATTTTTCTCCTAATTATATTTTAAATTTCACCTAAGTATCTTCTTATCTTTTGAGTTCTAAGTTTCCATCTATACTGTTAAATTAAACACAGGAAACTTGAAGTTACTTGAAGCTGTGTGTATGAGGCCATGCAGTCTGTGAGAATATTGTTAAACGACAGTGCAGAGTGGAGGGAAACAAAATTGGTGAACTCTGGACGTCTTGTTTTGAGAAAGGCTTCAGCAGTTAAGTGCTGTCCCTGAACTAGTATAACTATGCACGGTCTCACAAAGTGCTATTCTGCGCAGGCCAACCCATTCCAGACACATGCCAGTTAAGCAGTATGGAAGGTCAGCAGTAGACTACACAGGGGCATCTTCCACCCTTTCTTTTATTTAATAGCACAGGCAATGGCCTGACATGCGTGCTGGCAACCAAAACCATGCCTGGGATTCTAGCTCTCTAGAAGAGACAGGAGGACTGACAGAGAAGAGTTGCATGGTTGACTTGCCGAACAAAGCAGACATGATCTGGCCTGTTTAATCATCCTACAAAAAGAGTAGAAGTGAACTCCTGCTATTATGGAACCAATATTATGAGAAATTGTGTATCAGCCATCTAGCCCTCTGTTGCTACATTACGGAAACAAGAGCTGTGCTGGAAGTAAAAGGGCACACTGGGGAAATGAGTAAGCTGGTAGTAGAATATGTTTCTGGCTTCAGTAACTCTGCAGCACACTACAAATTGAAGCAATGCAATCTTAACCTATCGTGGCAGGACTGGCCCAGACACACACTTTCATCAGAATCAGTCATTACCTGGCTGCCATTCCTGCAGGGTAAAACAGAATAGATGAACCTGAAGGATGGTTTCCATCTTTTATTGTGCTTGTAACTTATTTCTCAGTAAAACTAACCCTACTATCAATTACTTTGAAAATAGTCCATTACTATTCTTGAATCACTTTTTAGTATGCAATGAATTTCAATAAGGCTTTCATAACTATCACTCTGGTGTTTTTAACATTCATTGATTAATAAAAGCATGAACAATGTTACTGGAGGTCATCTAGCTGATTAATTAATACATTTAACTTTAATGACAGGCAACACCACTTATTTAGATGACACAGATTAATTCAGCCCTTTTCAGGTACTTCAAGTCACCCGCTTTAATAAGGCTAAACACAGTTCATCTCAGTTAGCATCTCCAGAAATGGCAAGAGCTGTTACGAAAAGTCGAGCTTCTGATCAGCAAGAATCAAACACAGCACCACCTTAATGGAACTAAAGTAACTCATAAAGAAAACTATCACGCTAATATGCTTTTCTACAAAGTGAAATGACATATTCGTTAATCTGTGTGTGAAATAAAAGGCAAAAATAATAGAGTTCCAGTGCAAAGTCTGCCATTTTTGTGGAATGTTAAGTCTACTTACAGGCACAAGGAAATTTGTACGTCCTTTAACAGATCAATCTACTGAGCGGCAACAAAGTCTGCAAGTGGACTCTGCATTGGAAGTGTGGCCAGTGAAACCTTTCTTCCAGCTACGCGTTCTTTGAAACTACATCACTCTTTCTCAAAAACCATGCTGTCCTAAACACAGCTATTGCTAAAGACAGAACAACATTAGAAAGTCCAGAGCTGAAACACAATACAGAAACGCACCAGAGAGCTTAACTGGCTGCAGTCTGTCTTATACCAAAAAAAAGGAAATTCATGTCTGAATCTTTTTAATTGCTAAAAAATGTTTGTTACCACACACAGGTGAATATGAATTCTGCTTCTTTTTAAAATCGAATTAGATCCTTTCATTTCGGTGTAACTTAAAAAAAAAGAAATAAATCAGGCCTTGGTTTTCAAAAAATGAAGACTGAGAAAAGCAATACCTGAAAAACAAGGCACAAAAATCTGTAGAATAAGTTTATCAGGCTTGATTTTCTCTTCCTACCCTTCTTTTTTAGTAACTTAAGGAAAATGACAGAAGCTTTACCTTTCGTCTTAGGAATTATGTCAACTTAGGCAAAAGACTATTTACTCTGTCCCTTGCCAAATAAGAATAAAATGCAGTAATTTTTCTTCTGGAAATAAATAATTGGTCTTTTACCACTATGCAGTGGGTGTAAATGAGTATGATTTTTTGGCAGAAGATCAGTCTTTGAGTTCTGTTAGATATTAATTTATTTTAGAAACTTAATAAAATCACTGGACTATAGTTTATTTTCTATTTGTTCTGAGGTAAGACTTTTTACTAGTTCCCACCGCCTTATCTTATCCACTCACAAAGAACAATGACTTAATCTGGGTTGGTTATACCTTCTCTACTTGTTTGATTGGACTAAAACAAAGGCAGGCACCTGACCACAAAGGCCCTTGGCAACGAAAAACTCCCATTTGAACCCAGTATCACAGCACACCTCATCAGAGAGTGACAAGAGTCAGAGAAGACACATAAAACCTCTATGGATATCTGTACTGGCTTTGGGTAGAACTACACTCAAGAGCTCCATCCGTGTGTCCAAAACTTCATGGCAAAGATCCAGTTTATGGGAAAGACTGAATCAAGCCTGTAGATGAAAATGATGGCCAAAGTTTCTGTTACTTAGTTCTATTAGACTTCCTGCAATAACAATAAAGCTTATGTGACAAAAGTCATAGCATTTCCAGGGTCTAGCCATAAAAGAACTTCAGCATGAAGTTGTCACAAACTCCACCGATGTCCACTCAAAATGCAAGGAATGCTACTTTGAGCATGCCACCTAATAATAAGTATGTACATGTACTTTGCATACCCCTTCTTAGTAAATTGCTTTGGATCTCCACCCTTAACATCTGTCTGTTAAGGAGTTTAGAATCATAGAATCATAGAATGTTTTGAGTTGGAAGGGACCTCAAAGATCATCTAGTTCCAACCCCCCTGCCAGGGGCAGGGACAGCCTACTCTAGACCAGGTTGCCCAAAGCCCCATCCAACCTGGCCTTGAACACTGCCAGGGAGGGGACAGCCACAGCTTCTCTGGGCAACCTGTTCCAGTGCCTCACCACCCTCACAGGGAAGAATTTCATCCTAACATCCAATCTAAATCCCCCCTCCTTGTCCTGTCACTCCCTGCCCTTGTAAACAGCCCTTCTCCAGCTTTCCTGCAGGCCCCTTCAGGTACTGGGAGGCTGCAATTAAGTCTCCCCAGAGCCTTCTCTTCTCCAGGCTGAACAACTCCAACTCCCTCAGCCTGTCCTTGTAGGAGAGGTGCTCCAGCCCTCTGATCACCTTTGTGGCCCTCCTCTGGACTTGCTCCAGCAGCTCCATGTCCTTCTTATGTTGGGGACCCCAGAGCTGGATGCAGTACTCCAGGTGGGGTCTCACAAGAGCAGTGAGAATTACCTCACTTTACCTGCTGGCCACACTGTTTGTGATGCAGCCCAGGACACAGTTGGCTTTCCGGGCTGCCAGTGCACACTGCTGGCTCATGTTGAGCTTTTCATCAACCAGCACCCCCAAGTCCTTCTCCTGAGGGCTGCTCTCGATCCATTCTCCGCCCAGCCTGTAGTTGTGCTTGGGACTAAACCCTTCTATGGAGGCAGTCTAGTGTCACTCGGATTTTTGTTTACAAATCAGACAGATTTAGCCTAGTTTGCCTCAATGAGTTATAAAGTCATGTCTCAGCAGAATCAGGTGCTCTGCGTATTTACATTTTTCACTCATGTTTAAACAACGCAAGACAGTAAATACTGCTGCAAATGATTTTGCAAATAGATACAGAGAATCACTGGCCGGGATTTAAACCGACCAAAGACAACATGCCTGACTCTTTTCTCATTTATGGTGGTGTAAATCTGGGACAATTTCACTCAGAACTGATGCTTAGCAGTGGCCTAGAAAAGGCAACATCTACAGTGCAAATCAAACAGCACAAACAACTGCAACTTACAAAAATATACCCAACGCTTTTACTGCTGTACTGGGGCCTCTCACTCTTGACTGTAAATTACAGAACGTTTGACTACCTTTGATTTGGTAAGAGTAATGGACTCAATTCCTAAATATTTGGGGAAAAGTAGGGCAGGTAAATAAGTTGTTTATGTTTGTTAATGGACTTGACTACCCCTAGATTTTCTCATTTAATGCCTATGGTTTGAAAGTGCACCAAAAAACTGACACGAGAGCCTGGTTAACCGATTTCACATTTATAGCACTCACAGACAAGGGTTGTGAATTAAACTGGCAAGTCTGGGTAAAGCTGCTTGAAAACGTAAGTCTCTACAATCTCAAGCAAGACACCCAAAAACTGTGGTAACACATGGCCTTGAGAACCTGAGGCTTCCGTTCCTCATATGAGGAAATGAATGTCACAACCTCAGGTGAGAAGTACTGTGAAAATGAAGCTATTTATGTTTCTGAAATGTTTATACAGTGAAAAATGCTAATGAGCAACATAGAAAATCCACAGAAAAAACCCTAGCATTCTTTTTTTAGAACAGAAGAAATTGAAACAAGTCACACACTGATCAATGAAAGGAAAACAAACTATTTAGTAGCAGATCACTGAAGACAGTCCATTCTCTGCACTGAATGAAGCTGGGGTGCAAAATCCACAGTATTAAATTTGTATGCACAAGGCAACCCAAGAGTATCTCAGACAACTTAAATTCTGGCATTTCTTAATGTTCATATGCTTGTCGTTTCAAAATTAATAAAATTTTCATCTGGTTGCATTTGTGTTCTGTGTGTGTAACAAAATACGTACACTCAATGTAATTGGGATAACTAAATATACCCAAATTAAATATATACAATAGAAAGGATTCATAAAACGTTAGTTTTAGGGGCTGATTTTATTTTTACAAGCTCAATTCAGATGCTATTTAGTCCATTCTAATGGTTACATGACTTTCTTTATATTTCTCCCACAACAGCTCATAAAAGGAAAAAAAAAATAAATCACACTTTTTAGTTTTACATTTTCTTTACAAATATCCTATATTTGTAAACCCACCCAGAAAAAAAGAGATAATAATTTCCCACGCAATGACATTTTCACTGAAGAAACTTACTTACTAGGGTACAGTGAAGTCTGTCAAGAAAATGAACTGTAATTCCCATTATGAAATATTTCAAAAGAATAGTTTTAGGAAACTCTTCTGAAAGCATACAGACATTTAAAATTATAAAAATTGAGTAGTTTTGAAAATGCGTATCCAATGGAATCTAATTTACTTGGACGAAAAGTGTGCCTCACTGCACAGCTTTTCTATTCAGGAAGATCACTGCAGGGAGGAGAGCGTCTGTGTACAGTTATTTCTGCACACACATTTCACTTCAGCACAGAGTAAATTTGTGATGACCTATGCAGACCAGAAACGAAACCTCTCCCTGACTGCCTCTGAAAATCAGAAATTTCTTAATCAAACTGAGGTTTTCCCCAATATAATTTTTTTTCCTACTAATGAATGCTTTCAGGGGAGTAGCACACTGCCACTTACTCCAAAAGCAGGCACAAATTCCACACTATCTTATCTCTAATGAGAATAAACATCAGTATGATTCCTAGCTCCTTTAGAAGAAGGTCAAAGCTGCAGTATATTACTTCTTATTTCGGTATTGCAATGTATACTTGTATTTTGTTTGCCCTAAACAGATTAGTCTATCACTAATTTCATAGAATTATAGAATCATCGAGTTGTTTGGGTTGGAAGGGACCACAAGGATCATCTAGTTCCAACCTCTCCAAGGGATATTTAAGGGACACTTAAAACACCCAATACAATATTAGATACAAATGCAAAAATTAATTTATCTTACTTTTATTTCACAGTAAAGTGATAGGCAGCTGTCACGTTTTGTTAGTCCCATGGCAGGGGAGTTGGAACTAGATGGTCTTTGAGGTCCCTTCCAACCCAAACCATTCTGTGACTCTACGATTCCATGTAAAGAGAAACGCGATTCCCTGGGAAACGCCAGAGGAATCAGTGGCGTTAATTTCATTTCTTGTCTTTCTCTGCCACCTGGTGGTTGCACAGAACAGGGCTCGCCCTCTTTCTATGCGCTGCTCTTGACAAGCTACGAATTCACATGCTTCTGGACACTCCATAGCGCCCCTCCCCACCTCCTGTACATACTTGAAGGCCATTGATGTCTAACTCTGTGTATGGCACACCAGGGTCCCTGATCTACTGCTCTGTGGGTGATATCAAAAGAAACAGATTAAATGATACTTACCTGCAATTAACGTTTTTTTCTTCTCACAAAACTGTAGCTCAAAATATTTTATAAAACAGCTGGAAAAATCATTCAGGGGTGTCTTGGCATGTCCAAAGGCCTCCAAGATACAGTTTACCTGCAAGGCAATGATAAAGAAGTAATGAGAGGAAATAAACAGGAGGATATTTCAATAAACATCAGTGAGGTTGGTCTGTGATCAATAACTTGGGGGAGGGGAACACTTTTTTCAGTTGGAATTCAACAAATTCCTTGAAAGTTTTTTTCTGAATATAAATTAAAGTCAGATAGCTCAAAAGAAAAAAAAAACCTGTCAGACTAGTGGAAGAGGAAAGACAATGGCTCGTTCTTACAGGTAGTTTGGATACAGACTGGAGTCATATGCCCGGAGCCGGCATGCTTAGCGAAAGGATTAGAATCTCTGAAGGCAGCTATTCTTCTAAAGTGACAGTCAGTCAATACTAATAACCAACCAAAGGAATTTACAAGCTTTATACAATGCCAAAATTGGCATAAGTTATTGATTTCAAATAGAATTACTTCAGCATTATATTATTGAAAAAAAAATGAAGGGAAAAAAAAGATTCTGACTTTTATGTGGCATCCCTCACCTATGCATTTCCATGTTACATCTTCATGGTCACAGCAACTATTTTTAAAAGATTATAAAAATTTAAAAATAATAAAAAGTATTAAACATGCCATCTTTATTCCATGTTATCTCTGTATTTACCTTTTTTTGTATATAGCTGGTTTCTTACACTAAATGGGTTCCCTTCAGCACTTTCCTTTTTTTCATCCTAAGGAATTGTTTGCAATGTGGCCTCAATACTTTATTGTTCCAATGTAACAGTAGTTTGCTAAAGCTGGGTGACCTAGATGGGGAGAGGTAGGAGGGAGGAGGGCTGTGGTGTGGCACAGATGGCTCCAATCACAAAGATAGAAGCTCTAAAAATCAGCTACTTCAGAATTATTAATTAAACCAGCTGTTTGTGCAGTAGGTGGCAGCAGAAAACCAGTCAGCCTAGTTTTGGTTCCACTCCAGTAGTGTTGCTTAGGATGTATTTGCTCATTAGGCTAATTCAGCACTTCGTTTAATCCGTGCAGCTTTATTAACTTTAATGGTGCTATGCATATCAGCAGCAGGAATGAATTCAGGCTATTGTGTTCATTAAAGCACCTTAAAAGGCAACTAAACCAGAATCTCTACTTGATTCCCAACGGGTAGGATCTGCTACATCTACCTTCCCTGGCTGAAGTCAGGTGTCCCATCTAAGCTAGTTCCAAAGGATCTTCCTATACCAAACTGCAACTCATTTTGCTTAATAGGTGCCTGCATTGACTCAGACTCATTGACACATCTGGCTGCTCAGTTAAGCTAAACAGGACCAGGACGCTCTGTGCTCTGCGGTAAGTGGCGTGGTAAGGTTTACATTCAGACATCTACCCCTTCTTTTGCAGAATAGGTGAATGTACTGCTGTGAATGGTCCCTGGCACGGGCTGTCCTCTGAACTGTGGCCAGAGGACCTGTTGGGGATTTAAGCTGTGTCAGGGAGCAGGGTAACAACTCCATGTTAGTGATTGTTGTTCAGTTTACTACACAGATGTAGAATAGGTTAAAGTAGTCTACAAAGTCAGCTAATTTTTAGATGGAGAATATTAGGCCTGGTCAGCCCCATTCCACACTGCTTCCTCTTCCTAACAGAGGACAAGATCTTGTTTCATTTGCACTGGATCATGATGGATGTCCCGGGGAATCTTCCTGTGGTCAGGAAAGAAGCTGTAGCAGAGACAAGACTACTTTCCGCACTTCCCCATCTCCACTGCTGCCATATTTGTACCCAAAACCCACAGGTTTCACTTGCCTATTCACAAAGTTACTTATTTACTTAGTTGTTCTACTCATTACTTAATCTGAACTTTAGGAAAGAAAAGGACTTGGAAGACCTGACCTGAATTTTGCAGTTCTACCTGAGTAACATCTATGGTCTGATGAGTTCAAAACTCTACGTAAACCTGTGTAGGTAGTAAATAAAATAAAAATACACAGTGGAAATAAATCTCACTTCAAGATCTGGCTCCTGGGTTTAAAATAAAGTAAAAGTGTCCATATATAATGGTACTATTGTAACACTAGACTTTAAAATATTAATCAAAAAAGTGAAAGAAAACCCGAGGGTGTTTTTAACATCGTTATGTGAAACCTAAATTAAATGTGTCAGTTTAGGAACATCATCAATGATTCAGATAACACAGAGAAAACACTTTAGCCCAGCAATTATATGACTACACAAAGCTACAGTTTATTCACTTGTAGTGTTTTCAGTGTCATCAGACTTTTTTAATGTCTTCACAAAACATAAATGCAATATTGTTTTCTAAAATTCATCCAAAATCCATAGGACTTCTATTACCTTATCATCTGGAATGTACAAAACATAACCCAGTGTATCTGTAGTCTTTCCCACATTCCAATAATCCTGATTTGTAAGCTGTCTGTTAGTATCAGCTGTACTCCTGACACTCTTTTATCATCTTTCTGGACTGAATAATGCATAATTCAGGAAGAAAGCAGCATATTTTGAATGATGCATGGGATGCTATTAGAAAAATCTGAATTGACAATTTAGGGTTCAGCATAATTTAGGATGTCAGTATGAGCTTTTACAGTAGCATTACAGCTGTAACAATGAAACACGAGTCACAGTGTTCAAACCAAAACTTTACATATACAATGAACTAGCCAGGAGATAAATTCTTTTGCTATGTGAAGTATGTTCTCATGAGTTCATGTTACACACTGGGCAGAATTTGGTTCTGCTATGGGAATTAAATATTCAGAACTCTTGTCTATTTCATAAAGATATTTAGTATAAAAATACTGGGCCATGTAACTTTGTTCAGTCCTTGCAGTTTTCCTGCAACCTTCCAGTTTCTGTCTTATGTGCTATTACTTCAGATGCCTCAGCACTTCTTATACTGTCCAGAGAAGCACCACCACCACCACACAGATAAATTTATTTATGTACTGACAGCAGTTAGTACATATTTAGGATCCAGCACCTTATCACACAGATGTTTCCTATTCAGTGAAACACTGCTTTTCTAAGTCACCAGAATATACAGAAATAAAAGTCGCCTCTACATTTTGGTTTCCGCTCATCACATCAGTGTGAGCTTGATCCTGTTCCCATTCAGGCCAACCAAGGGAAAGAAGCCACCTTTGACTTCAATGGTAAAAACAAAACCCTTATGAACTTCTTCACAGAATAAAAGATGCCTTTTTCCTTACAGTACAAATGTCTTTGCCTATCCAAGACCCCAGAGTTTTGCTTTGTTTTACTCAGGGATCGGAACGTTTACTTACATGTTTTATCTTTGTATCAAAGGCATTTCTGCCGGAACTGGCTCTGCAAGTGAGGTGCTTCACTATCTGTTTGCAGGCTTCGGTCTTCCCAGAACCACTTTCCCCACTGCAAGATGACAGGCAAGAGAGAGAGGGGATAATCATTGTTATTTTCACATTTGATATGTTATTTATATTCTCTGCTAGCTCTGTTTGAATGGATTTAATATACCTCAGTCAAACTTTCATTTCAAATAACAGAAGGTTTATGGATGGCAAATAATAAAGAACAGAACATAGGAGATAGACAGCCAGTCTATGTTCCTGAGGGCTGTCAGAGCTGTCAAGCCATATTGTTTCGTACCACAAACCAAGCCAATCAAACCTAAAGCTTTAAAGCCATTTTGAAGGTATTTATGGCAAAGATTTTTTCTCCTCCTTTATCTTCTGTCCAGCAAAGGAGCTTGCTTATGCTGCCTGATTCCCATCTTTGCAGATGGGAAAATACTGCTGTGTAATGATGGGAGTCAGAAGGGAAGTGTAGAAGAGGGGAAAGGAAATAGGAAAGGAAGAGGAAGGAAAAGAAAAAGGCAATTGATTTTACAACCTGCCCAGTTTCTGCAGTATAATACACTTTGATTTCAGTGATCCTGTTTCGCTTAATTTCTTGTTCATGATGTGGAATAAATATTCCAAAGAATGAGAATCTTTGAGGTGGGAAATGAGGAAAGAAAATAAGGTAAAAAGTAATATGAACAGCAAAGGTAGGAAGAAACAGAAAAGAGGGGGGAAGCAAACACAGTGGTGCACTTTAAGCATAGAGAAGGAAGAAAAAGAAACAGAAGAGATGGGAAGGATAAAGTTAGGGAAGACTGATTAAGAAATAAATGTAAGAATTTCTTACTTCAATTATAAGAAGTTGTTTTCTTTATAGACAACGGAACCAAACAAAATGTAATTTGATGCTCCTTTGTAATGATGTAATTTATCTGCTTGATCAAATTTAAAAGGCTATTTCCACAACAACCAGTTAGATTTTTCACAAGTACAATGGCAATGCTGGCTGGTCAGTCTGATATTTGCATAGTTTAGTTTCTGAAAATGAGAGGGCAGAAAAATATAGTATCTGTCTGGCCACCACTTTATCTATTCAAATCTCACTTCAAAGGAAAAATCAATTAAATAAAGGAAGAAACAAAAGAGGAAAGGACAAAAAGGGGCTTCATACTCAGCGATTGGATCTTTGGACCATTTATTCTCATTCAACTATTATGGGACATACACGCAGCTGTGGTGAATATTTTGTTTGTTTGCATGGTAAGCTGTAGTCTTAGGTGACAAGATAGGTGCTTCACGTGCGATGTGTCAAACTGCTTTTATCTATGTTGTCCATGTTTCTATAATGAGCTGCAGTCTGACCCTGGACTTCAAACTCCTATTGGCATCAGTAGGAGGTTTGTGGTCCAAGACCGCAAAGGTTTACAACGTGGATACGTGTTATGCAAAGCCATCAAATAACAGGCCACAAGGCCATATTGAAACCAGGTCCTAGAACGAAAGAAATCATGTGAAGTCAAAAAGGTCACCATCACAGATAATATGAAACAAGTATCTCTACAGATTTGATCAGGTGCTCTGTAAGCGCACTATCCTTTCCTCAGATCTTCAGCTTCTGACTTTCTGGAAGAGTTTCAAAAGTCAGATGATACTTGATGTCACCCTCTAAAACGTGTATGCATCTCTGCCCTCTTAATGATAACTTCAGTCTTCAAATGCTAATTCTACCATTCTTAAGAAGTAGCATCAGCCTTCTGTCTTTATAACGGTAGTGTTCAAATTCCGTGCTCCTTTGCCTTTTATCACTCAGAGGAACAGACGAAATGAAACAGGCATCAGTCCTGTGATACTCCCCTAGATACATTTCATACTCTTGCAAATTACAGATCTTATGCCTGTATTATCCAGCAAGTCAGCGAGCTCACAGACATATAAATCTGACTTGCACAACCCCTCCTGTTGTTCACTCACATTGGCCAGTTCACTGGCACCTATGTGTCACGATGATGAAATAACTTTGACCCTCCACAACACACTTAATCCAAAATCACAGCTGCAACCTGCTGTCACTATACCACAGGTTACCACCAAGATTAGCAACAGTGGCTTTGCGGTTGTTTCAGCTGTTAAGGAATCTCTTTGAAGCTAAAACATCTCTGAAGTTTAGTGCAGTCCAAGTTACAGCTGATGCCACTGACCAGACGTGTTCATGTATGTCTGAAAAACAGACCTGAAACAGTTCATAGTTTGTAACGATTCACAGCTTGTCCAATGTGCACTGCCCTTTATATCCAGCAGATAAATATTTGTATCAGCATGAGAGCTGAACAATACTTGGTATTTAACAAATTCTTGTAGCATTTTATTATTTTGCTTATTTAGACCCAACTTCATCTGCCAAAAATAGCTTCTTCAACAGAAGGCTTTTCCAGGGTTAGCAGGTTGGGGGTATTTTTCAAAAATTCTTTCTAACAACTGGAGAAAATCTGGGAGTGTGGAGAAGAAAGAATGCTAAAGTAATGTTTCATGTGCTTCTGATTATTTTTGAGTATTACAAAGCAGGCATGCAAATTTTAATTAAAAATGGAAAAATGCCTTCTTAAACAAAGAAACTGGAGTCTTCACTACAGGTTTTCCCACATAACAATTAATTTGTTTTGCCTTAAAAAATAAAGCTATGTTTTGTTTTTCACTGTGGCCCAGATAACACAGGACCATGCAAGGGTGCACAAAGTGGACAGTTTCTGTCCCTTCTTGAATCCCAAGATTGCTGTGACACAGCTACAAAGATTTGACACTCTCAGCTCAACTGTTGAGTTTACAGTGATTGACATTTTGTCCAGCAGCGTCACAGGAGCTTGCTGGCTAAAGTGGTTGCCAGAGCACAGCTTGGGGTCAGAATTCACTAGAACTTGGTTGCTGAAAGAGAGACACAGTGTTCTGTGCATTTCAGAGGGTTAGGTGTATACTCCTAGTGAAATACAGATTGAAGCACTGACAAAGAAATGTCATGCTCGGTAAAGTTTTAGTTGTTGATATCATTGTTCAGAACATTTGGGGCAAAAAATTATTTAACAATGAAAAAGTAACTTGGCACCTTGAACCAAATCTTGTTTATTCCATTTCCTTTGAGGTGGAGCAAAATTTTTTTAAAAAAGTCTTTGCTTTAACAGTTTAATTCTGCTTCGAGAACAATTCCTCTTGTCTGTTTTAAAGAACTATTTCATCACTATATTTTTGAAACTGTAATTTACAATATGAATGTTGGTTTCTTGTAACTTTTGGTTAGTCTGCCTTATCAAGGTGGAGGATAAGTTAGCACTGCAGCAGAAAAGCATTCTGCAGTAAAACTTCTTTAGAAGGCATTATGAAGCAGGCAAAGCAAAGACAGCTTATTTCACAGATAAAGAAGGTTAAATTAGGAAATTAGTAGAGACAGTGTACTCCAAGGGAAAGGAAAATGGACAGAGAGTTTGAAATCCTATGATTCCCATGGGCTTTAGGCAAGTTCCACTAAGGTTTCTTATTTTATTTCTCCTTTGGCTTTCTAGCTTTCCTATATAGCTACCTGGTAGAGGGCCTGGTTCCTACTATTTTTATTAATATTTTGTTAATACAACCTTAATTACAGCTCTAGTCTCTGTATCTTAAAATAATATCAATAATAAGAAAAAAATACATTGTTTTGAAATAAAACATTCAAAACTAAAATTGTTAGGAAAAAGCCCAGTTCGAAGCACGAAAACACAAAGATATATGAAGCAAAGAACACAAGATGTACGATAAACAGGGGAACTAAAGAAGCTATAGGCTACAAATCCACTGCATTGGGATTATGATTCAGCCCTTCTGCTACCGAGTGCCAGCTTAGCAGGGCCACTGGCACCAGCTCTGCCGGCGAGCTCAGGGGATGTCCTTGCTGGAGAGTCCACACCAACTGCCTGGCTGTTCCTGTTCAGCACAGCTGTGGCTGGAGCTACAACCACCTTTGTGATGGCTCCCAAAACCCACAAAGATTGTGTGAACAGCCTGGCTCTGAGACCCCCACGGCTGTTGGTGGGCAACAGGTTCAAAAGCTGTTGGGTGGAAGGGGACAGACAGAGCCATCATGTAGAAGTAGTTAACCAAGGAAGCCCAGCTAAAATAGTCAGAAAGCAGCAATGCCCAGGTAAAATTTTAAGAATCAATTCCTGCAAGTACTGAGAAGTACGTCTTGCTTACCCTCAATTTCTGCATATTAGCCAAGTTTGTCTATATCTTTATGAATTCAGATAAGTGGATCATTATTGTTTGGCAAGTGTCAGTTCCAGGGTAAATAAACCCTATAAATCATCTGTTTGAGGAAAATATGACAAAATATAAAACATGTAAGGAGGCATGTACTTGCCATTTCGGACCATATAAGTGACAGGGTTTATTGTTTCCATTTCATTTGCAATTCTGACCAAAGGTACCATATTCAGAGGAGCAGAAATACCTAACAAAACCCCCTATTCCTACAGTACTTGAATTACAATAAAAAATGCTGTAAAACTTTCAACAGAATTTGTTCATATAAGACTTCCACCGGTTTTAAAGGAAGATTTAGATCAGTATAGATATGCATGCTGTTTTGTATCAGCTTCTGAAACCAATCTCTTACTGTAGCACCCTAAACTGTGAGTATTACTACTCCAAATTCCCACTGTGATAGTAAGATACAACCAGGGAAGAGAGAGTAAGCTCGCAAACTTTTGGGGGACCAGAATAATTTCTTTCTTCTCAGTTTGCAGACACGTAAGCGAGACACTGGGTCTTGCTCCACAACTAAGGTTTCTAGATTTGAAATAAATGTGTGCAAACAAGACTGCTAAATAGAAAATAATGTTTGTATCATCAGCGGTGATATCTGTAACTGAACAGCCCTGCACACTAGTTGGAAATTATATTTCTAAATTAAACTGCAAAGTGTATTTCTAAACAATTTATTATAAATAGGATATCCAAATCTACAACTGTATTGCAGTAGCCCATTGCATTTATAATACATTGAATTATAATGTAAAAATTAAAGATTATTAACTTGAACAGAATGCTAGTGGTGATGCTAAACTGAGCAAATCAAAAGCTTTCAAGGCATTCCACTTTAAAAGACAAGGATTACTCTTCGTTCCAGATTATTTGGCTTAAAAATGTGATTTATATCGCAACAAAACTATTGGATATTGACATTCCTGGCTGCTAACATATACAAAATTGTAACATTTCATTTGATGTATTCATTCTCTTTTTTTGATTCACCAAATTAGCCATAAGCATCCCATAAACCATTGCCTTGATTGACTAAAGATCCTCAGCTTTTAACAAGCCTATAAACTATACTTAGGCCTCCTAGACAGCTCCTCACTTATCTTGTCAGTGCATAATGCATTTTCATATCCTGAACAGCAGGAGCAAAATGCAGTCAGAAGGAAGTTAATTATGAAAAGTTTACCTATTGGGTATTTAAGAGCATAACACAATGTTATTTTATTCTGTAACTTGCATAAAAATTTTATACAAAGTCAGCTCCTGGTGTTAAGCATACATGAGTGATGATGGCTTGCTATAAACTAAAAGTAATTGTGAATAACTGGTAGCAGGTTCTTCAATAACTTGGCCAAATGCTTTCCTATTGTAAAATCATAGAATCATACAATCATTAAGGTTGGAAGAGACCTCAAGGATCATCTAGTCCAACCGTCCCCCCACCACCTATTACCCACTAAACCATGTCCTTAAGTGCCAGATCCAACCTTTCTTTAAACGCACCCAAGGACGGTGACTCCACCACCTCCCTGGGCAACCCGTTCCAATGCCAAAATACTCAATTGCAGTTAGTGAACAGTTGATCAGACGTGAAGAGATTGAAAAGGAAAAAAAAAATTCTTGTAACTTGGTTGCCCCATGGAGGAAATAAATACTAAAGCTTCAGAAGATAAGAAAGTAAGCGAAGTGTGAAAAGACAGAGTAGAAAGACTGATCTGGATCATCCTGAGAGCTTTAACTGGCATTTGTTGGTTTGTTCATTTGTTTGTTTGGGGTTTTTTTAACCAATTCAGTAGCAAAGACTTAATATGATGTTTAGGGGAATAGATGACAGCAGAAAAAGACCAAAGTCATAAAGTGAAATAGTAGCAAGTTGAAGATGAAAATGCAGCTTCAAACAGTTTAAATGGGACATTATGAATGTTCTGCAAAATGAAGTGCTTTTAACATTGCTGGAACTGTATGAGTCTAAAGTGCAATTCTAAAACTTCTTTAAAACATGATGACCTATGTGTTTTCACCATAGAAACACAAAGTTTTGACACAGAAGGGCTGCCACTGCGTTTGCAGAGGGTTCCCCTCCCCTAGCAGTATGTCATAATGTTATACTAAGAACCCTATCTCAAATCTATGTTAAATCTGTGTTCTGTAAATGTAAGGTTTTTAATGTAATGCAGACATCAAACCAGAAAATTATATACTTGTTTAATTTCTAAATGAGGGGTTAATAGCTATTTTTACAATAAATATTACTAATGACATGCAATTTATAAAGAATGTTGCAATGACAGAAGTGGAGCTTTGGGTAGTTAACCTAACATATTATAGGACACTGCTCCTTTGTCATTGCAGAAGATGCTTCAGTGTTCCAGTGCCTGTTCTATCTCTGAACACTCACGAAGTCTACACAGCCTCTGCAAAGTGAATGATCCATTTGCAGTTGTACAGTTATTGAGTATTTTGCCATCGATACTTAAGTATAATATTTTATGTAATAGGTGGCTCATTTTGCAAGACTAAAAAGGATTTTTTTTTTCATTGCCTGCTTTGCTGCTTGAGGAGAGCCACTCGACCTGCATGAAGCAAAGGGAGCAGACAAAGCAGAGAACTGATGTGGCAGGGGGGTCCAACCAACAAGAGACAAAAGTCAAACTCATGTACTGCAAAGCAAGTTTGGCAGTGCTAGAGTCCCATTTTCACTGAATCACGTAACAGGAGACAGAGGAATTCTACCATTAAACTGAGCAGTAAATTCCTTAACACTCTATAGCTTATAATTTAAGTTGCAAAACAATAGATTTCCTCAAGCTAAAGAATAGCTAAAGATTTCCTTAAGCTAAAGAACTTGAAAAAGATACTTTTAACACTTCATTTTCCCTGCAAACGTCTGGTTTTCTGGTTCCAGAAATATTCTTCCAGATCTATAAGAAAATACCTTGGAGATGGATATTTGCTCTTTGTGAATTGGTGTCTTCAGGTTTTTTGGTCAACTCTCCGAAGCAACCCTAATAGGAAAAGTCAAGATCTGCTAAATCTGTTTCCTGTGTGAACAACACCTTACAACAGAATCTTGCTGCAGGGGAGAACATTTCACATTTGATTGATCATTTTGTTGATTTCCATTTTGATTTTTTTTTTCTTATATTTTAACCACTTTTTGGAAACTTTTTGACTTGCTCTTGATCTTAAAGTTTGCCTTCTACTAAGCAGTCTTAAGATGATCTGATACATACCAAGTTCTGTATGCTACAGAAAGATGGGAACACTTCCATACCTACAATGTCTTTAGGCACAAAAACTAGAAAAAGGTAGATATTAGGTGATGACACTGCAGAAGGGAGAGATTTTCTTCATCTGATACCTGCTATTTCTGCAAACAGCAAGCAGTTTAGCTCTTTGGGAACAGCCATACTGCTGACAGAAGTGCCGACTTTTCATTAGCTTGATTTTTGTGCTGGGGGGAAGCCACAATAGATCTGCAGCTACAAACCCTTTTCCAGTGATCACAGAAGCACTCACTGCCAAATGTCTGTTGTTTATTCCCAAAGAAAAGGGTGAAGTCTCTCCATCCATATATTTAATTGCTAACGTTATGACAATCATTTGTGTGGAGTCAGGAGACTCCAACAGTCCCTGGCTAAGGATACAATATAGAAATGGTCTGGCCCTGAGTGGCTTCTACTCTAAATATATCACCAGAAACAAGCAGCTAAAGAAAGAAACCCAGTAAAAACAAATAAACAAACCCCAGATGGAAGTTATATGAGAGAGAGAGAGAGAGAGAGAACAGGACAATAGCTATGAGCAACATCATACACAATAAGCACAACTGCTCGTGGATGAATGTCGAATTTATAAGGATTCTGATCTCAGTGATGTGAATTAGCGATGCCTTGGGAAAACTTACTGTGAGGGACTTTAGTACAGAAATGTAAAATTCCTGGATCTCAGTCAGGCTTAAGCATGAAAGAAATAGTACTGTAAAACTCTGCCCTGCCAGAAATGATGAACCTCTCCTGAACACACAAATGGGTTGAAAATTGAAGTAGCACTTTAAGGTCAGAAAGTTGAGTCTGGTAGTTTAGGGTTTCAAGATCATAGCTTTGGACTCAGGCAGCTAAGTTCCAGCTCCGACAACTTCAGATGCCTTCGTCTCTTTTCATTATCGTCTCTTGGGAAAATGTGGGAAGCAAAAATGACTAGATTAAGAAAAACAGTATCATTAAGGGTTACGCAGCATGCAGAATTCATTAGCAACAGTATGTGTCCAATAAAAGAGTAATTCATGAATCATTAGTAATGGCCACTAAACTCTTGGGAAGTATCATTTTGTAATCACTCTTTGGCAGAAAAAAAATGAACTGAAAAACATTGCTAACAGAAAATAAAGTCCATCTCCACAAAATAAACAAGCTACGAATCTTGATGAAGATGATGATAGGATTAACATGAATAAGGACACATTTTCCGATATTCTTCCCAGTCCTTTTGAAAAAAAATTGTGGGTATCTTGATGAACTGAAAATAAAATAAAAGAATTTTACAAAGAAATTACTGTTTTTTTAAAATAACAAACTTAAACTTTTCAGGAAAAATTCAGATGAGAGTTATACATACTGCCATCCCCTGGTTCTTCTCTGGCAGTTAATAGTTAAACAAGATATGTTTTGAGAATTGCACATGAAAGAGAAAGTATTGAAATACTGGCATGGTACTAAGTCTCACTGCTCCACATCATATCACATTCACATCAAAACAGTAGCCTCTTCTCAAGGTAAAATCTTTACAATAAAACTAAAGCATAATTGTGTTTATAAATTACACTAACAAATTACTTATACTATAAAGTATTATTAAAGTATTATTATCAAAAGCAAAGCAGATGTAAAAATAAATACAAAGCAGATGTAAAAATAAATACAGATTTAAGAGTTTTATTCTATAATTGCATCATATTTCACTGACTAATGACAACAGAAGACAAAAGTGTACTCTCAGTGTGCTGAGACCAAGAGTGCTCATATGCCAAAATGGCGTATCTTGCAGATACCAAAGGACTTTCATCTTGAGATTAGTGCATACCCACAGGAATAACCTACTTTCATTGGATTTACTGCTAATAAAACCAAATAAAACTAGCACTTTTCTGATTTGCTGTGGCTATTTTCCTATGTGGTCTACCAATATTCCTCAAGGTAAGAGCTCTCACTTGGGCAGTGTCTCAGGCCAACCATTCCAATGTAAATGCAGCAAACATGGTACAAGGATTCTAGGAACTACTTAGTCTAACCAAAACCACTACCAAAAACAGTGGGCCCTGCCAGTCCTGTTCTCACAATGCATTTCACTTCTAGGGAAATTTGGCTTTGAAAGAAATTTGGGTTTGTCCACATCACCATCACCTTCCCAGGTGTAATTTTGACCTGTGAGTATTTCTCCAGCCCAGCTCTCCATGCCACAACCTGAACATGTTAACACAAAGGATGGTGTGGAAATGAGGAAACAAGCAGCCAAAGGTAGAAGGGCAGAAGCACTCCCAGCCAGCTTATTCCAGTGTAACGTTCTCATGGATCTGAGTCCTTTTCACTTGTTCATCTTCTGTCTCCTTCCTGCTGAGCGCTTGTATGAAATGACCTTTCTAGCTACAGAGCTTCTCTGAGCTCCCCCATCTTCATTCAGCCTGTGATTCCACCTCAGAGGGAAGTGTACTTTTTTAATTTTAAAATTCGTTACTAGGTGCACTCATCACACTATACGACCATGCATGGAACTGTATCCACAACTCAGCATTATAACTGGAGGTATTTTAAAATTACAGACTATAGGCCAAACATGTACAGAATTTCTTACTCAGGAATGAAGAGTATTCTTGATAAGAGAGGTTGGAGAAAAAGTAAAACACAAAATCTTGGAATATTTCAGAATTGCAGTTATTTGTTTCTGATAGGAAATGAAACTGAGATCTTGAAAACTTCTCCACAAACTCCTCTTCATGTGAAAAATCAAAGGAAAACTGACTGGATGCTGTAACACGTGCCCTCAAGGCTAGAAAGTCAGTCCTCCATGCTGTTTATTAGCATAGATGCAATCAATGAGTCATCCATCACAGCGCCATCTCTTGCTGATAGCTGATATGGTTTTACAGCTGAAATAGCAAGAAAGTGGAAATCCATTTTGACCACACACACGAGTTCACGCACAGAGACACGATCAGATGACAACAAGAAGGTAGACGAATAACTTGAGTTACATCAAGGATATTTTTCAGATGATTATTATTATTATTGTCAGAAAACCAATGGAAATTTCCTAGATCATCTTTACTTTCCAGACATTATTATTTAGGTTCTACCGATGGATTAATATAATGAGAATATCTCATTTTTAATACCTTTTATGAACTTCTAAAAGATCTCAGTTCTCTTCTGTTTTCTCATGTGGTGCTAGCAGAAGAAAGGTATTCACAAAGAACTGTTTCTAGCTGTTTCTGTTAACTTGCAGCTATACTTATCTCCTATTCTAAATTACCAGATGCTTTCCTTTCAGCTTCCATTTTCACAAGTGACCTTTAGATCTAATTAATTATCCACACAAAGGATACTTTCGGATGGCATATCTATGGGTTGCCTTGATGTGATATGCAAACGTCTTGCCAAGCCTGATGCCATCAACAGAGCACCCTATTGTCACATTCTCCATCAGGTCACTAGTAAGCTATGGTGGGCTGGGCAGGGATCGAGACAGTGGGGTTTAATACATGCCTTGGCATCCTGATATAAAATGATGAGTAGCAACTATTTCCTGATAGGAAAGTCATTTATTAAGTTCAATATTCTTTGCATACTACTGCACAATACTTAATGTGGCAGTTAGGCTTTTTCTTGAAGTGTGAATAAATATTATTTTCTGTTTCTTCTCTGTCTACACATATGGCAACTTCACAAAGATATTGATCGATTAGCAGTGTCCCAAGTTCCTACTTTGAAAAAAATGCTGACAGCTGTGCCTCAGGATATTTCTTATTTTTATCAGAATTATTATACCTAAATAAGATTTAATATTTATGAGAAGACAATATGAACATACAGTAATGATTTCCTAATATTGCTTGTACTTCTGCTTAAATGTCACTGCTCACTGGATAAGTAACTATTTCATTCTGATTAGGTTATAAAAAGGTTACCATTTGTTTCAACCAATCAACAGTCAGCTCCACACATAATTAATTTATACATTTATAATTTAGAAACTTATAAACATTTAATTACAATATTCACATGTATTTGAAGAATTACTACAGAGAACTTATAATGTCACAGGAGTCTGTATCCACATAAACAGAATACAATAAAAAAGGGTACATATGACTGTATTTGTGTGTTCATTTTACGTCTCCTAAAACTAAAATGACATTATTAGTTGCTTTTGAGTATCATATCCTCTCCATTTCATAGTATTCAATTCCCTTATAATTAGAGGTAGTTCAAGAGCAATTACAAGATTTACTATATGTATCAGCCTTTATTTCTGGTCAAATCAAAATCAACTTTTCTTTTTCTCCCCATGAAGTTCTGCAAACCCTTGCTAATATTTCAGCCACCAGCAACTGTCAAAGTGACAAGACTGAACAAATTTCTTTGAACAACTGCATCAAATTTACCACTCATTGCTTTCAGATAGGGTGAAGAAGAACAGGGATTAACAGATTTGAGGATCAAAAGTTCCAAGTGAATTCAGAGTTTCACCATTATAAAACCAGCATATTTGGATGAAATGCTGCTTCCTGGAGACTTCTAATATATTTATTTACAGTTTTGAATGTATTTACTATTGCAACAACACTGTGAATAATGGAACTAGTTAAAGTCCATTTTGAAGTTGTAGAGCTAAATAACAAGCTCATGGCCACACAAACAATGTGAGGCAGAGTGGAAGCTCCAACACAGTTGCCCCAACTCAGAAGTTTATAATTTAATCAAGGATTTCCCATTTCATTGTCATTAGATTCTATTTCTAATCCCAATCCGTGCAATATTAGCAAACACACACACAGCAGCTTTGAATTCTTTACCATTAGCTCTTTGTTCCTAATTACATGCAGCTAGATGGAGTGGCAATTCCCCAAGAGAATTTATGAACTTGAGATGTAATTAAACCTTTTTCAGTTCTATTTTGCTCTAACGTATGATACATAGATCAGTACACAGAATGAAATCAGTTGGAGGAAAAAATAAAATGGAAATCTCAACTGCTGAGTCCTGGGGGAAATAGCTGAAAGGAAGGAGTTACAAATTAGTTAATAGAAAGATAAATTTTCACCTGAGGATAAAGCACTGGGGACGCTGCTCCTGGAATAGCATGTGGTAAGCTCTTTCAGCACAGGAAAATATATGTGGGGGAAGTGAGGAACACAATTTTCCAGAGTTACTTATATAAAGCTGGGTCACCTGAAAAAATGTAGAAAATTAACATGATCAATACATTTCAAACTACTTATGTTTCACTCCCCTTAATCCTGGGTCTCTAGGCATTATGAACAGAATCTGTGTCTGTATATATGTGGTACTATTACAGTATCTATGAAGAGTTCAATTAAAGAAAACAGAGCTGTAATCATAGAAGATATAATTAAGATAAAAAATTAAACATAACTAGAGTACTCAAAGATACTGGTTTGTGCATTAAGTAAAACAAAACCTAGAAAGTTACTTTTTTATACGTCAAGTGCATTCTTCTTCAATGTCTTGACTTACAAATTTTACAAAATAAAATATGATCACCCTACAAAAACTTCAAATTGAAACCAAGGACAGAAGTTACAAGCTAATTCATTTATTACATGACAGAGCAGTCTCCCACAAATAGTCTCTCTGCAATACAGAATAAATTCTGTGATATGTAGCTTGCAACACGTACTATCCTTAAATTATGAGTAGAAGCAATTATCTGCTACTGAAACCCTTTTCCCTCCCGCCTTCCCTGACGATATCCTGATGTTCTTTGAGGATATCAAGCAGATTTTAGAAAAAAATAGGTAGTCTGCTACTATCTACAATTCTGTTGTTTCCGAATAAATACGTATAAAAAAGAAAATACAAACACAATGTAGGTAACATTGTGAGCAGAAACACATACCATTTCACAAATACCCTTAAATAAATAATTCTACTATCTTTTTACAAAGCTTTTCTCAGACTTTCTCATGAGTTAAGATTAACACAGGTTCTACATGGCAGCTGCGGAACAACTCCAACTATTCGATCAGCATTTCCACCACAGTGCCATTTTGTGTTTTCCCCTTTCCCCAAAGTAATCAGGTGCTTATCACCCCTTCCTGTCCTGTTTAGATATTAAACTAATGAAGCATGGACCATGCTGTGGCTGAATGAATCCTCACAAGACGTCCCCATTCTCATTCAGGCCTTTTGAGCTACCAGACTAAACAAGATTAAATCCACACCGATTCTCAAGAATTCATTTCATCGTGTCACAAAACAGAATGAAAAACCTTCACACACTTAGTCTCATTGCATAATGTTGCAAGTGCTTTGCAAGTTTAGATACTTTTCTAACACAAGGACTTCAAGAATATATATATTTACCCTAATCCGACACAAATAAATTCTGCACAAAGGTAACAAAGCAAGATCACCAGAGCACAAACTGCTTCCACATTTACTACAGTATCTCCAAAGTAGTGTCTGCATGTTCCTAATAGTATAGTGTTACTATACTGTATAGTGTAGTAGTATGGCAAAAATACATTAATACTATCATTTAGCAATTGCATTGAATCACACATGAAGCAACATATATCAGTGTTCATCAACTCATGATTCTAAGCAACATATATTGGTGTTCCTCAACTCATGATTCTTTATGTAATTTCAAAGTGAATAATTGCTTATAAAAAGATTTATTTTAGTAGAATTCTATTGGAACTAAATGTGGAAGGTCACTGTAGGACAACAAAATAAAAATTGCCAAGAAGTTATGAAAAGTGATTAAAAGAAAGAAGAAAACCTAAAGCGCTGCTGTTCTTGAAAAACGTACATGATAATATTTTCATTGCTTCATTGTGGATTTAAAAATAGCATCATGCCCAATATATCTTTGCATTCTTTTTTTGACAGCTGACAAACCACATACCTGAAACAAAAATGCTAACACTAATGAGCCACATCATAAAGAATGTCAGTGTCTACAGTTGAACCGACGTCATCAGTTTTTAGTACTTTAATACACAGACCATCTAACAGTTATAGACTTCATTATAATCCCACCTAAGGTGCTGCAGTATATTTCAAAAACAGAAAACACAAAGTTATTTTACAGCACGTTTTTTTGATCGTCTGGGAAATACCTGCCTAACGCACAATACTATGCATGTAATAATGAAGGTGTAAAAGCAATGATCATCCAAGGTGAGCCAAACAATTACAGGACAAAAAGTGTCTCATGCTAAACTAGCTAAAATAGATCTATCACAGAAAGGTCAAGAGAAGATGCAGCAAATGTTCAGGAAACATTTTAATACGTAAGCCTACCATCTAAATTCTTTTTCTTTACAGTTCTCTCGGTGCACAAAATCATATGTCTAATGTAAAATACACAGTGACAGGAGAAAATACCATCATCTAAAACCTTGGGTATGATGGATAATTTCCATTTCTAGAAACTAAATTTAAACACCCAACTTGCAATCTGCTGCTGCTGCCGTTGAATGTCAGAGCATTTCTTTCTCTCCAATTTACTGCTGATACACACAAAGCCATGTGACATAGCAAACAGCCACAGACTAGTTTGCTTACCAAATTTTGAACCCTTTATAATTCTTGTAGGCTAAATAAACATATTTGAACACTCCCTAACACAACAGCAAGCCTGATCTCTGAGTAGTAATGTGATCTCAGTGCAACAACAAGAAAATAAAACGAAAGGAGCGGAAAGAAATCAACAGTTTACTAACACTCTGTCTCTAAAATGGCTTAGTGAGGATTAAGCAGAGATCAAGTCATTTGCGTTTGAGTTCATGTTACTTCTACCGATCTAAAAAGTCCAGTTAAGTTAGTATCAATGTCAAGGTACTGAAATGATAAGCCCCTTGCAAATAAATAGTGAAAGATTAGAAAGACATGGGTACTGCTATCCTGAAGCACTATGGCCTTGTGCATATGACAGCGCACACATGGACTCAAGTTCCCTTCGCCCACGTACTGCCTGTGGCCAACACAAGCCACCTCCGTACGACTGCCCCAGCGTAGCGCTAAGCTCATGCCGAGCACTTCGCACTCATTGCCTGTATGGATGGTGTCTGGACTGAGCGGCCCAGTGTGGAGCACCAAGTTTGAGCCTTTCTTGCACCATTCCAGGTTGTTATCTCCATAATCCTGTTTTGGGCAATGGGGGTGTGACCTCACCCAACCACTGCATGAAGTATGCATTTATTTTTGCAAGTTTGCCAGTGGCAGAAACCACCAAGGTCATGTTATACTTCAGGAACTATTTTTAAACAATCTCAAGTGCTGCTGCTCATACAAAGCATTAGCAAGATGGCTTTTACAAATAAGACACAGCAAGCATAGTGCTATCTTGGAAGAAATTAAAAAAACCAACTTTGCTAAAATATCAAATCTAAGATGCCCCCAACATAAAAAAGGGCTTATATGTTAACTAACGAATTATGAACTATATAAATCCACTGAAAAATATCCATGCTGTAACATTTTAAAGAGAATGCTTACCATGGTAGAATAAATAGGAAGTTCTTTGAACGGGTTAACAAGCAAGAGTATATCACCAATGTAGGTCTGAAAAAAGAAGATATAATTGCTTTATTAAGTATTAAATTAAATCCTTAAGGAGGTTAATATTTTTCTTCCAGAAAGAACTTTTGGCAAAGCCTCTTAAATCTAGCTATCAAAATATTAAACATAATACATGAATTCAGAGCTTTTAACTTCATAACTTTAATGTGAGATCTAAATTTACAAGTCAGACAGCATTAATTATTCTTTTTGTAACAAAACTGAGTTGTTCATACTGGAAAAATATGCACAGAAGACTTGCACTGCATATATTATTGGTAGATTATCTGGAAGTTATTTGCAATTTACCATTTGTTAAACTACAAAAATGTGACATGCCTACCACATAAACAAGTTCCTCAAGCAAATTTTTATGGAATAGATGACATAATTTAGAAATGCTACATTGATTACCCAGAATTGATACATTAAAATATATTGCTTGTGGGATAAGACAGAGCAATTGATACATATAGGTGATACATGATAGGACAAGGGGGAACGGCTGCAAGTTGTGCCAGGGGAGGTTCAGGCTGGAGATGAGGAGAAATTTCTTCTCGGAAAGAGTGGTCAGGCATTGGAACGGGTTGCCCAGGGAGATGGTGGAGTCACCGTCTCTGGGGGTGTGTAAGGAAAGGTTGGATGTGGTACTTAGGGACATGGTTTAGTGGGTAATAGGTGGTGGGGGGCCGGTTGGACTAGATGATCTTTGAGGTCTCTTCCAACCTTAATGATTCTATTATATATAATTTTTTATGCATGTATATGTGTATATGAACATATGTACATCCATATTAAAAAAAATATCTGGCTATATTTAAAATAGCAAACCATCCACTGATTGTAAAGGTGCCAAGATTTTATTATTTCATATTTAAACACTCATATGTGAAAGATGTACATGAGTATAAGATTGTAGGTCACCTTTGCTGTTATACTTCTCACTTCACATAAGTAGCTACTGCTGTATGCTGCTCTTAGAACGCAAAAATGCCAGACCTCTGCCTCTGAAGAGGTCGGACAGAAAACCATCATGTGAACAGTCCCAGTCATGCTGCCTTTTCCAAAATTAATAATTTTGATTTGCAGAAGCAGAAAATACTGCCTTTCATAGTAAATGTACTATTTCTTCTGAAATGTACTAATTTATTTCCTCTCTCTTGCTCACTCTGACTTAATTGTTGGCTTTTCCTGCAGAATGAAACTTCATTAAGCTTCATGAAACAGGAAGTGTTCAGCACTAAGGAGGATTTTGCTTTGGAATTGGAGTCCAAGGACTTTTCCTTCTAAGTCTGAAAATCAAATCACCCAAAGATGCAAGGGTTTTCCACATTGATGCTGACACTCTACCAAAGCCCAATGGCTGTTGTTGAGCAGAATATTAATGATCATTGCCTATAAATTTCCATTAAGCTAAGGAGAATGCCAGAGCAGGGTATGAGATCCTCTTATATAAAATCTTCAAAGAAGGTTTCCTTTTTATAAATAATGAGTGTCTATGTATCCTCCTGAATTCAGTTAAAGTTATCTGTTTGGCATCTTTGAAAGTGATCTAAAGCAAAAGAAATACTCATCATAAAATAGGATTTGATCCATGATTCTAAAACCCAGAATTTTTAGTATCATTGAATGCCATAACAGCTAGAATTGAAGTTGCCAAAGCTTCAAAGTTATTCACAGCAACATGCCAGTTCGTCACATTCCATTAGTCTAAACAGTGCGATTAAATTATACATTTAAAACAGTTTGCATGTTTCACACTAACATGCCACTCAGCTGTTCAGTAAGTTAGAAATAAGTTATAAGTAAGATAAGAACAGGGATACCAAAATTTTCAAGTGCAGATTTTTCTCCAGAAGTAATCTATGCCTAACTTGGTAGATTAACTGCCTCCCAAGTTCAACATGCCAAACCCAGGAAAACCTGCTTTACAAAAACCTTTCATTTTGTATCTAGATGATTAACATTACAATATAGAGAGTGATTTCTGTAATATAAAAAAAGATAATGAGTAATTAAATAGCCCATGCTGAATTCTAAGCTTTTTAAATCTAAATTTCTTTTACATGTCCAGTAATAATGTGCTCTATAAAAATCAAGTTAACATTATGTTAAAGATGGAAAGATCTTTTGGTATCTTGAGAGGGAAGATTACATGTGCCCATCAATTTTTACCAATATACTTGCTCTGTGAAAGAAACACACATAAATTTTATCCAAACCTATATGAACTGTTATTCCATTTTTCATTTCTGCTGCTCCCATAGAAACTTGAGAAATTGCAGGGCTTACACACACATATGTCCTGATCCACTGAAATATTAGTCATGAGTTTGTGGCAAATTACTGTTCGGTACTTATGACAGTAGGCCTATATTTCCCATTCTCTTATTTGCTGTTTTTTGAAAGCTTACTGTTGATAGGTGAATAGCAACTCACATATATCTGATTATTATTGAAACGCTTCTGAATCTCATAAAGCAGGCTGCTGTCTGTGAGCTCACTCAGAGAAGCCAGGTCGTCATTTGGAGCTGGAGGCACTAGCTTGATCTAGAAAACACAAATTAGAGTAATAAAGTAACTTCACAACCAATCATTCTGTATCATAATGTTCTAACCTCAAGTATAAACCTAGACCACTAGAATTTATGGGAAAAAAATGTATTAGGAAACTAGAAAGCTGTCATTCCTTCCCAATAATTACATATCATTAATCTTAAGCAAGAAAAGAACAACAAAAAATATTATCAACGTTAAGGTGTATAACTGCATGAGTCTGATGGGCTCTTAGACCCCCTGCTGGAGTACCATTTGTTATCCCTTAACCCATAAAGATTCCCAGCCCAAATGCAATTCTCCCACTGCCTTCATTAGAAGTCTATGACATAAGAAATTGAGACTATGACAGTTAGTGCACTTGTAAACTAGTTATTGCACAGTATTTAACAAAGCTGTCACACTACTTTTCATCATACAGGATTTAAAATTTTATTAGAATTTTTCCTGCAGAATAGAAGGAAGATAATAAGAAGTGGGAATCACATTGTCAAGGAGACCAGAAGAGATTCAGAAGCAGCTACTTTAGCCAAAACTGGTGAATGAAATGGGCTTAACAATTTTGAGATTTAGGAGGGATAATATAAGCTCTGCAAGGTAAAGTTTGGTAAGGAATCCAAAAGACAGAATAGGAGACAGAAGAAAAAAGAGTCACTGATAGAAATTTTATTAAAGAAAAAATAAACATTGATACTTTAAGCAGTGTGCTTATAAATTCTAATCTACAATTAAAATGTAGGTTGATTCTTTTTTATGTCAGCTCAAAGAAAAACATTTTTATATCTCAGCAGAATACCTAGAAACAGAAAATTCTCATGTGAACAATGGTAGAATTATTTGAATTGTTTGTTCAGAGTTTACTAAAATACTCTCTTGGTGTCTGTTTGGAGGACGGACAACGAAGAAACTTCTTGTTCTATTTTTCTGCTTAAGATGAAGGCTCAGGAGACAAGCAGACACTGCCCTTTCGTGGAGAACAACTCAGCACCCTCAGCTGAGCGGCAGGAAGTCAGTGACAGAAGCAGGAAGGAGACTGGGGGATTTTGGAGGGAGCACAGAGCGTGCTTCTGTCAAGGAGAAGACCCCCAAAGACTATGGATGCTGGTGTTTTAATACTGGGGATATGATCCCAATCTACTGAACTTCCACTGTTTCTGTAGGTTCAAGGTCTAGTTCGGAAATCGCAACGCACTGTGTTCTCTTCCTACACTTGTCAGAGCTGCACTGTGTGATATTGATGACGACAATGTCTCTTCATCTCAGTATTTCGACATTCTTGAAACAGACGCACATTCGTTCACATGCAGATAGGTGGCCATGAGCAAATACCAGGAAGTTTGTACTTGTAATCTACCAGAGTGAATTAGATGTTTCACCTCTTCTCTGAATCATAGATCTTTGGCCCTCTCAATATTTTTCTTCTCAAAATAGGCATATTGAATACCAGTATCAAAATAATCAATGAACAGTCATAAAAGAGATGATATTGCTTACTCTTCTATTTTACCAAGAAGAAACAAATGACGTGCACCAGGCATCACAATCACAGAACCATTAGCCCTTATGACATTGAAAAAAAACAACTTGTTGTTTTTCCTGTTTAAATATTTCACCAGCTTTACTCATATGCTGGCATGGTACAAACAAAGTTAAAAACTCTTGAAACCTTCTCTAGTGTATAAATAGAGAAATACAAAATACAAATTGTAGCATATAAACTTTGCACTTCATTTCACACTAAATAGTCTCATGGGTTCAAGATGTTTGTCAAAAATTGACTGCTCTCACATTAGCACAAAAAACCCTCCACTCAAGATACCTCTTTTTATCTAGACTTATTACATGTTTAACTCATGCCATGATGAAACTATGAACAGTTTTTCTTAGGTTCCAAGCTTTTTTATGGCCTTAGTTATCCAATTATTACACCTCTGCTTACAGTCCAAACTGTCAAGTGCTATACTTGTTTTTCAGTCACTTGCTCAAGTCAACCTACTTTTGCCTCAAGCTTAATCATTACAGAAACTGCAAAATAGAGCAAAACCATCCTAAGTATTACATAGCATCTATGAAGCCATAGCTCCTCAGATGAACAGTGTATGTAAGTAGGGCTTGCAAGGTCCCAGCTTCTGTTGAGTTCCAGAGCAGTACATTTTATCTATGAAGAGCACGCTTCTACTCTTTTCTCTACTTCAAGCAGTGTAGCTGCTATTGCTTTTTTTGCTTCTTTTAATAGCTCTATCCTGGAGATTTTCACAATAATATTGAGGACTTCAAAAAACTTACATTTTGGGACTGACACGGTGACTGGAAAAATTTGGGAACCTCTTCTTTAGTCTTTAATCATTTCCTAACTATTCTTGTAAAGGTAAATACATTCAGTAGAAAATAAAGCTTCAAGGAAACAGGCAAACTCCTCACAGAGAGCTGTCTCCTTTTTTTTATCAGCTCTAACAACAGGCAATAAACATTGATGACTAAAATAGTACATGTAAATATCATATATGAATATTAGCAAGAGATTTTTCTGTGTTTTTCCACTCACCCACTGAAACAAGAAAGACAGGCATCTAAACTGCATTCTATCTGCAATAGATGTTGAACTATAGAGATAAAATAGCAGCCCATAAAAAAAAGTAAGGAAAATGTAGCTTACAACAGTAGCTCTCAAAGGACTAGCTGCATCGATGTACAAGGACAAGAAGGCAGTAGTGCGCAATCACACTTTAGTGATGCTTTGTATTTCTTTCTTTTCGCATAAAAACTGAAAATACACCTTTCATTCCATTAAGTCCGAAGAACAATAAACGTACAAATGCAAAAAAGTACGTATCTTAAGGAGATTATTCACTAGATTTAGATAATGTAATGATTGTTTCCTACGTGTGCATGTAAATGTCATGATGTACCTTCCCACAGTCCTCATCTCATCAGCTCATTGGTTTCAGAAGAAAACATTTTCCATTCTAAGATGGTGGAGTCTATTAAAACATTACTGTGACTGTTCTCCTCTTTTCTGTCTATTTCAAACACTTTCTTCTTAAAATATTTCTATTTCCAGGCTCAGAAAGCAGAATATCAGTTTCGAGCGAGACAAACATACACAGTTTGTCTGCTATAACTGTCTGTGTCCGTCTGTCTGCCTATTCTAGAGATTTATTCTCACTCCATTAAAGTGAATGCAGATTTTTCTGTCACACAGAAGATGGCATTTCTTGCTCTTTTTGTTTTTAACCATGGTAGTTGCATTTAAGTCTGGATAGAAAACAAGAATTCTATTTAGAAAAAAAAAAAGTTAATTACATTTTGACATTTGTTTTTGATGATGCACATTGAGATAGAACAAAATGAACAAAAGAATTCCAAGAACTTAGAATTAAGTTTCTTGTAGAGAGAAAGCAGATAAAAGACAAGAGCCTTTGGCCTCCTTCTCTTATTAGTGTGCTCACCTGGTTTGCAGGAGCAAAGGAGACAGAGTTCTTCACTATATTTCCTTGGGTCCTATCTAAGCTCAGGACATTGGTGCCAGAGAATGAGCTTCTCTAAATCTGTCTCCATAAAGATTAAATCTATGCTAGGCTAGAGACAGATGTCTGTCTTTGTAAATAAGAGGACTGTCCTGGGGTTCTCCATATTTTTGGAAGCATTAGCACATTTCCTTGTACCTTCTTGGCTCATGCCAGCTAGGATTCAATGCAGATCTGGGTATCATTCAGGTCACATCAGTGGTCATTTCCCACAGGCTGTTCGGGCATGGCCCCATTTTTTGAGGGAGAAATGAGTTTTGTCTTATGGATGTGCACTGACCAATCCCACTTATCCCTAGGCCAGACAACAGGCCCTGCCTTGGTTTATTTCATCATCTAGGTACAGCCAAAGACGCTGACTCTATAGATAGGTGGTTAGAAATGTGAAGTGCTCAGTTAAACTCCAAGTAAGGGAATCGAAATGTTTTTCCATCAACTTTTTTTTTTTTTTCTATGAAGTTTAGGATTTGGTGATTCAGCATTTTGTAACACTCTTTGCATCAAAATTCACAGCTCAATGAGCAAATAAATCACACAGAAATTGGAAACTCTAAATGCATTGAAGTCCCAACCGATTTAACCTGTTAGTAAACAGTATTTACATTATTAACAACTTAATTGTAGGGTCCTTCAAATCCTATTCTTCTCACCTACTTTTTTGAGCATACAAATGAGTTTTCTCTATTTCTTTGCCTTGATGCATCCATCTGGCTATCATACTGATTGCGTGATGCATATTTTATGAGACATAAAAGCAAAATAGCCATAAATACAGCATAAGTTCCAGTATAACTATGCCTCTAGAGGTTACTAGTTTGTAAGATTTTTGTACTGCTAACAATGAGGACTCCTGTTTACTCATTTAAATCATATATACTTAAAAGCATTCACAATCTGTTCAGATAATAATCTCTAATTATTTTTATTTTTTTTAAATACTTAAATCACTGAAATAAGTATGCATCCTAGCTCTTATGTGTAATACCACGATATACACTGTTGTCCCTTGTGGTAAGTGAACAATCAAAGGGGCGTCAGCGGAAAGTCTATCACATAGTTCATATGGCCAACAATATGAAAACAAGAATCACAAGCCAAAGTAAAAAAAATTTTTTTAAAAAAACCAATTAAGGAAAAAAAAAGATTTAATCTTTATTTGTATGTAGCATGAAGCACATAATTCAATTCCAGGCCAGTAATTTCAATCTGCTATCAGAAAAATACCCTTCCCAGCTGAGAGCAAGAGAAATTGTCAGCTATGATAAAATTCTGGAAATTATTCATACTTCTTTCTTTGTTTGGCAGCTCAGACCTTGATATTACAGATGATCAAAGAACATATTTTATCTAGAGAAAAAGCAAAAGCTAATACAAGCCAAGAGAGACCTAAAATGCTTTATCAATGTAGCAATTTGATCCCCATCTCCTATGCTTCATGTAATAAAAATCTTACTTCATGAGAAATAATATTTTGTTAAGGCTCTTTTTCATTATTTTTGCAATTAAAAAAACCTGAGGCTACATATAAATTTGAGTTGTTAGCTGTTCGTTTTCTCAAAACTAAAAAAGTTACGAGCTTTCTCTATTAAAAATGCATGTTTCAGATTTAATAAGATGAAATTTTTCTCTCTGATCCCCCAATAATTCCTAATCTCTATGCCATATTGCCTAAGAGTGTATGAAATTTCTGATACAAAGCAAAGGAAATATCATGCTGATCTATTTCAATAATATATGAACATTTAAGTAATGACTCCACATATCCTATTGAAAAATTAAACAGTACATGATTATGTTGAATGTAGTTTGGAATGCAACTAGTAAGAATAAAAGATAGTGAAACTCATTAGAATTAGTATACCCAAGAGGCAGAGAGAGCGGGAAGGGGTTCTTCAAAGCTTTCGTTTGGTATCAGCACTAAATAAAAATTTTATTTCCCAAATTGTGAAATAATTAAAAAAAAAAGTGTTACTTGGATATATCATATCTGAAACCTAAGATCTACATACTATATTCACAAATATGGCTGTGATATACATATACCTACAGTTCATAATGCATGACAAGTAATATAGAATACAATCCCTTCCCTCTCAGAGTAACAAAAACTATATTAACACAAATATTCAAAGTACAAAAGAAATTTTGGTCTTGATTGCTTTTCTTCAACTATGGTAGTTTTTGCTGTCTCTTGATCCCTGGGGCCAGAAGCCAGCTTGTGATAGACATCTCCTTATTCCACAAAAGAAGAGAATGGAAGAAACAAAGCACTGCTCACAGTAAGCAATCTGTTTAAGTTACTGCAGCTCACTGTTCTGTAAAAAAACTGAGATTGCCAATAAATACAAGCAAAAAACATTAGCAAGAACATGCTGAAACAACAAATATCTGTGAAAGAAAGGCCAGTTTCCAGGATCACAATTATGCCACTTCAAAAAGGAAAAAAACCTTGTATTTTCATTTGACAAAACATGGGAATGCTGCAGCTTACTAAAATTAAACTATTTCCTGAAGTGATTAACCTGTTTTACACTCTTTTGTCCATAACAGCCAAAATTATTAAGTCCTTGCCAACCCGAAAAATTCTGCTAATCAATGATTTTTTTTTAATGCAACTAGTCGCATAAAAACCCAACAGCTGAAATAGCATGGTTTCTAACCTATCCCACCTTAGTGCTGCTTTCCCAGATAGGACTGTTCTTGCTTACTTGTTTCCAGAGGAGCATCGCTCCTTATTTAGCAACTACAGATACTGGGGAAGGTTTGTAGTTTCTACTGCTTCTAAAAGACCACAAGATACACATTTCTTCCAGCTCATGTAAAGCAGAAATGATCAGAGAGTTTTCTGCAGTTTCTGCAAATTTCTTAGTTAATGGAACTAGAAGAAATTCACCTTTAATTATGCTGTCTTATCTTTGAATTGTAACTGCTGTGGGAAGGTGCACTGAAGTATGGTGAAACAGTAGACAGAGTAAAGTTTTGGAAATCTGCCCTGGGACCCTGAAGTGACTGTAGATCATGGTGGAGGACAAAAATACCAGCATGAAAACCTCTGGTTGCTCTTTGTCACCTAAGCAATTAGATACTCTTCTTCCAATCAGTTTCTGCATATGTTTTACTGCACAAACTGTAGGGCAAAAGTGCAGCCTAGGGATAATGAAAACTTGAATAATTTTAGCTAGGTCCACACCAAAGCAGAATCAAGCAGAAGGAAGTATATACGTTCTTGTCCACACTCCAGTTGACTGACCATTTAGAAGCAAGTGATAATCTCAGTGAGACCCTAAGCTAAACACCTCCCTCTCTTTTCCTACAACTATAGAAGCATTCCTCCTAACAGGGTTACAAGTATTTACTTTTCTGACCAGCAGTCCTTCTCTTTTGGATTGACTGTTTTCATCACATCACTGCACAGTCAACAAGCCCAGAAATTGTATGACATGAAAACAAGATGTAAGCCAAGTGCAAAACATCTTGTGGTACCTTCTGACTGAACAGAGAAATGAGTGCTCTATGGGATTCCAAAGCTGAGGACTTTTAGAGATGGATTTGTAGGACTGACACACTGATTGATGTCTTATGATTAAGAATGCATTCTTCTGAAATGCATTTAAAAAAAAAAAGAAAAAAGCAATGGAATGTGCATGATTCTGCCAAAGCAGTTATGCAGTGTTTTTGAACATGGTTTAAATGGAATCAGTACCTTGCTCTTTTGTTATTCTTCAAACTCAGAGTAAATTATTTTAAATGGAAATTCTCCCCTCCATCACCCCCCACCCCCCCGATTCTAAAGTATTTTTTTTCTTATATGGCTAAATACTTCTGGAATATGTGCTTCCCAAATACATGTTAGAGAAAATAAAACCCAATATACAAAAAACCAAACCAATATTAAATCCAACAACATTTAAGTCCTACATCTTCAAAGTTAGGACATGACAGATCTACAAGCAACAGATAATTGCCTCTTTTTGCATTCACTCTACAGTGAATGAGACTGTGATCCTGTGGAGAAAACTGTGAAGGATATCCAAATAATCAGTGCCTGTATCCTCATGCATTAGAACAAGAAAGGGAGTTAACACCGCAGCTGTAAATCTGAGAATTCCTACCTTTAAATTACAGTCACTTATTTTGCAACTTAATATTCCTTAGACATTCTTTGTATTTTTGCAGTCTTCCAGGTTGTATTTCTTTCCTTTGTAAACCGAAGTTAGAGACAAGAGCACACTTTGGGCAGTGCTAACAGTTGTCCCTCCCCTGTTGTGAACCATGAATAGAGTTGGAGTAGCTCTGAGCCCTCCGACTGCCACAACCCCTGACCTGCCACCGCAAGCTGGTAGGAAGCAGCTGTTCAATTTGCAGAGAGGTAACTCTTTGCAGGGCCAGACTGATTGCAGAGAGTGATGAAGGAGACATGGCTCCACAATACAAATGATACTGTTGCATGATGAAGAGAAAAAAATTACCGCGGTCTTCAGCTTCATTAAGATAATAATTTGGAGACCTAAGCACTAACAAACATTTCAAGAAACTGCATGCTGTTACCTGTTCAAGTTTGGTTGTAGTGTTCACCGTGACATTTTCAGATGCACTGTCTTGAGATTGTTGCTTACATAAACCTTTAGCGGCATCTTTAAACATAGTGTCTTTCTCCAGCAAACTGTCTTGCTTGGCAATCGGTAAAGCCAGGGGATTGCTACAAAGAGAATCAATAAAGCAATTAGACTCCTCCTGAAGATATCAGACAAACAAAAGATTGCCAGATGTGGGTGGCACAAACATAGAGCTAAGATACAATTCAGGGCTGAGACATGAGTTCCTGGATCAAGTACAAAAAAGAAATTGTTGAGAAATAAACTGTTCACATAGGTTGGTCTGTTCCCAAAGACACAGAGCAAAACACTTTGATACAAAATTCACCATATATTTTCTGAAGCAGAACTGAGTAAGCCAAAGAGAATATGCATGAGTCTGCATTTGACAGCACTAGGCTGGCAAATCAATAGCCAATTTAACTGAATTTAAAATACACAATTAACCTATGCAATACTGTTTTGAAAAATAATATATTTTAAAATAACTCAATGCAGATATTGCCACTGCATTTAAAATTAAATTCCACCACTTTTTAGCTTACTTTTAATCAAAAAATATCCAAGATATATTTTATGACCAAAAGCTGCTTTGAATGTGTGATATGCTAAAAAAAACCCACAAACAGCAGACTGAAATTACTGCAACAATACACAATACTCTTCATTCACATAGAAGTTAAACCTATTCTTACACACATGGAGATGTCTTCCCTACGGACACTTCAAACCATATCACACTTCTGAAAAACAACAATGCCAAAATCCTGGATGATTTTGGCAGTGTTCTACATCCAGAGGAATTAGTGAGGAATCAGCCTCAGGAGCTGAGAACAGAAACTTCTTAAAAAATAATGGTCTGGGCTCTGACAGTGCAAATGAAACAATCTCATGGAGTGTACAGCAGCTTCTTGCCAAAATGTGTGCATAATTTCTTTGAAAGAAAATGTGGACTCAATGTGGGAATGTGGGAACAGCACATTCCACCATAGGATAAAGCCCAGATGTCAAACTTAGTTTAAAAATATCTCATTATTACTCAAAGTTACTTGTAGTTTGATCACTCATTATAATAAAGCCAGGATTATACACACAGTTTCCTCAAATGAAATTGAGGACCCATAGCTAACATTGATTTCAATTCAGAATAAGAATTGCTGTTGGAAACAGAACTGAAACACAGATACAGTCTTAGAAAGCTACAGCCCTAAGCAGAGGCAAAGCGCCTTCTAAGTAGAATTCACTGGAACACAAGTCAAAGGAGTTTACAGCTGAAAAAAGATACGTGAACAAAGCCTTTCTTTTGATGAAACCCTCAGTTTGCAAACACTAAATTAGTTTCGACATTTTGTAAGGAAATATACACAATTTCCATTCTAATGATGTTTTGTTTCAGACATTTTAATGTAAAATGTCTAGAGGAATGCTAATGAAAACAAAAAATTCTATTTACAGCTTTGATTTACCAAGGATTTGTCATAAAATTGGTTTGCCAAATGTCACGTGAACAAAAGATCCAAGAGGCAACTGATTTTGTCTTTTTTTCTTGATTTGGACTGCAGAACAGAAAAGCCATTAGTCAACTTTTTTCATGAACTTAGCAACTAGATGTCATACAATAAAAGATATCAGTGATCAGATGGTAGAAGTGAAATAGCTGTGACACCCACAAACAAAAATGACTCATAGTAATGCCCATTTTACCCAGACTCTGAATTAAAAAAAATCCATAATTAAATATAAAGTTTTCTTTTCTAGGAGTCTTTTGATACTGTGCAAAACTTCTTGAATCCCTTTAATCTGAATTATTTTTAAGATTTAAACACAAAGGGAAGAAAGATTTAAAGAAAAGCATAAGCCAAATGAATGAAAATATTAAAAACTGAAGCACTCCCACTTATAACTTTAACATCTTTGTCGGCAACATGGACAGTGGGGTCGAGGGCACCTTCAGCAAGTTTGCCGATGACACCGAGCTGTGTGGTGTGGTTGACACACTGGAGGGCAGGGATGCCATCCAGAGGGACCTTGACAGGCTTGAGAGGTGGGCACATGTGAACTGCATGAAGTTCAACAAGGCCAAGTGCAAAGTCCTGCACATGGATTGGGGCAATCCCAAGCACAACTACAGGCTGGGCTGAGAATGGATCGAGAGCAGCCCTGAGAAGAGGGACTTGGGGGTGACGATTGATGAAAAGCTCAACATGAGCCAGCAGTGTGCGCTGGCAGCCCAGAAAGCCAACTGTGTCCTGGGCTGCATCAAAAACAGTGTGGCCAGCAGGTCAAGGGAGGTGACTCTGCTCCACTCTTGCAAGACCCCACCTGGAGTACTGCATCCAGCTCTGGGGTCCCCAACATAAGAAGGACATGGAGCTGTTGGAACAAGTCCAGAGGAGGGCCACAAAGGTGATCAGAGGGCTGAAGCACCTCTCCTACAAGGACAGGTTGAGGGAGTTGGAGTTGTTCAGCCTGGAGAAGAGAAGGCTCTGGGGAGACCTATGTGGTCTTCCAGTGTGCTAAATGAGCCTACAAGGAAGCTGCAGAGGGACTGTCTACAAGGCAAGTAGTGACAGGACAAGAGGTAATGGCTTTAAGCTGAAGGAGGGGAGATTTAGATTAGCTATGAGGAAAAAAATCTTCTGTATGAGGGTGGTGAGGCACCGAACAGGTTGCCCAGAAAGGTTGTGACTGCCCCATGCCTGGCAGTGTTGAAGGCCAGGTTGGATGGGGCTTTGGGCAACCTGGTCTAGTGGAGGGTGTCCCTGCCCATGGTGGGGAGGTTGGAACTAGATGATCTTTGAGGTCCTTTCCAACCCAAACCATTCTAGCATTCTGTGATAACTTTTAATTATTTATGTGATGTTTCTTTTAAATCCAAGATTTTTTTTTGCTGTGAAGTTCAACCTTAGTGATTTACTCTTACCACTTTTGTGCTAACCACAAAAAACACACCAGAAAGACTTCTTAAAATTCAGCTGTAAACTCTTTGCAACCAAAAGAGAAGTTTCCTCACAACGTGAGGAAAAAAGGTACCTACTTTGTCCACAGATGTATTGTGCACTTAAGAGAACAATAACATGACTTAACAGTCATGTTCCATGTATTGTTGTGCAGGAGAATAGCCTATGAATCATATGCATTTGTGAGATTTTAATAGGACTTTATGTGATGGAAATGCTGGCATGTAATTCATACTTTAACAAAAATGTGAATGATTAGAAGAAAGAAAAAATTACTGTCATGATTTATTATTACTCAGATTCAAGAAGACACTGAAAAATAAAACAATCAAATAAAATGTTTCCAGAAAACCATGGCTTTTTAGGAAAATATTTCTATTAACATTCATATGTATTTCTATTAGTCACAAGATAAAGACAAGCAATATCATTGAAAATTGAACTATGAGACAGGATAAGAGAAGATTTTATGTTAATGTAGGCAAACGGATTAGCATGAATTGTCATATTTTATGAAAATTAGTGGATAATTACTAGATAATCAACCACAAATGGAGACTTAAGCCAAAATAATGTTGCATAATAGACAGGAAGGAGAGTTATCTAGGGTAACCTTTGTTGAAGAAGGTAGGACTGTTGCTACTGGCATACTTAACCAGGAAATATTCCTGCATGTTATATGGAAGAATAGCAATTTTAATTTTTAGGTGTACAAACTATCATATATGGAATTAATTTGAGAGTTTGTGTAGGTTTGGGGATTTTTCAGATAAACTGAGATGGTTTTCTATAAGTTGCCATCCTCCAGCATGTCCTTGTTTTCTAGAAAAATAAGAAATCATACCAAAAAATTAGACCTGACAAACGAATAATTGACAATTATATCATCAATATTTGAATCAGTATGGCAGCTTACAAATTGGTAGAAAGATGTTATAAAAGGCATTATATTAAGGCAGATTCTGCAATGACATTTTCACAGGCTCTTTGAGGTTACAGCTTTTGTTGGAGAGAACTTATGTTACTGTAATCCTTCCATAGGCAATTCTATGATCCTCCAAACAATTTCAAAGCCAGTGAATACCTATAAACTGCATAATGTCTGAAATTTCAGTCTAAAAAGATTTTTAAAGTTACATAACAAACTTCAGAATGGATTAAACACCAGAAGAGTGTTTGAAACCGCTATGATAATTGAAATGCAAGTTACAACATAAATCATAAAACGGAAATGCTCTGTAAGAAGAAAAATGTAATCGCTTTTCTGCTTTGTTATCTTGAACACATCCACATACATTTTACTTCACATTCTTATGCTGATTTTGAAACCCACCTATTACTATAGTTATTTACTTAAATATGCGTCAGAAAATATCTAATGTAATTAAGTTAGCATTTCTTTGAGAATAAGTTCCTAATATTTTAGTATTTATTACGACCTAGACAACTGCACTATCTGTGTGTTTAGGGACTATTTCACCAAGAAAATTTCTACAAGCACATGTACTAAACTAGAAATGCAGTGGTAACATTGCAACCATATCATGAGCCTAAAGTCACCTTTAAACAGATATAGCCAATTTAATTTCCTGAACTATAAACTATGTCAATTAGTGTATTCTGGTGCAGGTATTTTTTTGCCAGTGGTTTAACAGAATTTCTTCTTATTTTACCATTATTATTGTGCTGGCAAAACCTTCCAGCACAGACCTGGTTTTCTGCATTGATTAACCTTCAAAAAACCTCATGACATTAGTAAAATTTGTTCCTTTATTTAATTTGCTTGATCAACCTTCTAAGAAACTCACACTGATAATAGAATGGAAAGACAAATGTTGATTGTATCACAGAGTATCCCAAGTTGGAAGGGACCCATAAGGATCATCAAGTCCAACTCCTGGCTCCACACAGGACCAGCCCAATCAGCAGAAGACAGAGCATTGTCCAGATGCTTCTTGAACTCAGACAAGCTTGGTGTGGTGACCACTTCCCTCGGGAGCCTGTTCCAGGGCCCAACCACCCCCTTGGTGAAGAGCCTTTTCCTGATCTCCAACCCAACCCTCCCCTGTCACAGCTTCATACCGTTCTCTTGGGTTCTGTCGCTGGTCACCAGAGAGAGGAGATCAGTGCCTGCCCCTTCAATTCCCCTCGTGAGGAAGCTGTAGGCCTCCATGAGGTCTCCCCTCAGTCTCCTCTTCTCCAGGCTGAACAGGTCAAGGGACTTCAGCCTCTCCTCATACATCTTCCCCTCTAGACCCTTCACCATCTTTGTTGCCCTCTTTTGGATGCCCTCCAATAGTTCTATGTCCTTTTTGTACTGTGGCACCCAAAACTGCACACAGTACTCGAGGTGAGACTGCACCTGTGCAGTGTAGGGTGGGACATCACATCCTTAGACCAGCTCGTAATGCCGTGCTTGGTGCACCCCAGTACATGGCTGGCTTTCCTGGCAGCCTGGGCACATTGTTGACTCATGTTCAACTTTCTGTCAACCAAGATCCCACATACGACAATGTGGTCTCCAATACGAAACCAGCTCTCTACTCTTTGGCCTCTATTACGACCCATTTTCATGGGCTGTGCGCCACCATTTTATTCGCAAATGCTAATACTTTATCAAACCAGTGAGAAACACTCAGATAAGGTGGCATGGCATTAATTAATGGTACTTCACAAACATTTGTAAATCCTTAAAATGAGATGCTGCTAAAATGTATATTATGCAATGAGAAAAGTGTATTTCCTGCAAATTACTGCACTGGGCGTAAGGTGCAAGATTTTGGTAGCAGAGGGGCTGCAAGGGGGTCTCCATGGGAAGAGGCTACATGCTGCCCCATGCCAGACACAGATCATTTCAGTCAGTTCCGCAATGGACCTACCACAGAACACAGTTGAGCCCATTGGCTAAGTGGTGGCACCTCTGTGGAAATATATTTAAGAAAGGACAGAAAATGCAACAGGGAGAGAGGAAGAGGGAACAAAAAGACCAAGAAACAGAAGAGAAACCATCAAGGTCAGAGGAGTAGGACGTGCTCTACAGCAGAGCAGGCACTGTCACCTCCTGAAATAACTTCAGTTATTTCTCTCTGCAGCTGTTTCCTTCTTGCTCTTTTCCTGTGTGGCACATGCAATTACACCCCTGGAAGGACTGCAGCCTGTGGCTAGATCCACACCAGAGCAGAAATTTCCCTAATATTTCCCTGAAGTCACTGTGGCCTTGGAGGAGCTACACTGAAGCAGGTACTCCCCTGAAGGTACTGCAGCTTGCGGAAGACTAATGCCGAAGCACAGGAAAAGAGCAAGAAGAAAGGGGTGGAGAGAGAAATAACTGCAACCTTGCCCTGTTGAACCCTGAATACCTCATGGAAGGGATTAAGTGTAACTTGTAGTAATAACAAGGTGGTGGAAAAAAGAGGTGCTTCTGGTGAAGTTGAGCTTCAGCAAAGGGGCAGAAAGGGGTTTTCCCCAAGTGTAGAAATCTTTGTTTACCTTTTTGCTTTCCTTTTTAAGCAGTATAAATCTAACTTCAAATTTGTAATTGCTGTATCATTTTATCTGTGATTGCACATATTTCTACTTTCAGGACTTGTCCCTGCTTCTCTCATAAGCAATGGTAATTTTACTACACTGTTCCCATCTGCCCTAATAAAAGGATGTATTAGCCTCTAATAATTCTGCTAAGGCAACCCCAGGTAATTTTACTGGCAATTATTTCTCATAGTCTATATTTATAGACTTAAGGCTGACCAAAGGACATGAGAGATACAAATACAAAGGATGATTTGGTAGATTTCCAAAATGAAATAATTACTTGACCCATCAAATTGCACAGAATCACAGAATGGCTGAGGCTGAAACGGACCTCTAGACGTCATCTTGTCCAGCCCCCCCTGCTCAAGCATATACATATACAGTCAGTTGCCCAGAACCATGTCTAGATGGGTTTTGAATATCTTTATGGACACAGAGGCAGGATTCATAGATTGAAAAATACAGTTCAAATGATAATCTGATCTCAGTGCATCACTCTTAACAACAGAAACACTTACAGTTTATTGGAAATTGTAGGCAGATCATGGATGATCTCCTCATATGGCTCTTCTTGAGATAAAGTAGAAACAGCTACAGGGTCTTTCATTTTTTCTTCCCAAACAACTTCAGCCTTCAGAAGTGTTTCCTCAATAAACTCAGAAGCTGCAACATCTAAGACATTGGAACACCCAGATATCAGACAAAGAACACAGTGCAGAAAAGCTCCTTTCAATTCAAACCTCTAGAGCAGATTAAGATTAACATATGCATCTGGCTAGAAAAAAATAAAATAATTGCTCAGATATTGATCATAAAATAGAATTTGAAATTACTGAGAAAACAAAGGCAAAGTAAATTCAGTATGGAATTAAGTTTGTCATTTGCAAAACCTCAAAACCGCTCTCATTGTGTGGTGAGCTGATGTATTATTCAATAACTCATAAGACTTCAGGGAAAGCAGAACACCTGTTATCAACTCTATTTCAATGAAAACATGTACTGAAATCCTTTTAAAACCTTTTACATTTCTACAGACTAGATTTATATGTCTTGCACATACGGAAGTGCTGAAATTAGTTGTGTTTGCCGACCAGAAACGTAGTTAGCTCAGCTGTGTTAAATCCATACTAAATGCTGTATTGTCAGATGATCTCAGTTTGGTCCACAGCCTTTTATACAAATACAAACTGGCATGTATCTAACCACAAACAACTTTCCTGAGGTTAAGTGTCATGAAGTTCCCTGTGAATGTATTTGTAGGTGGCATATTATTTGAAGTATAACATGTCAGTTTATTATGCAAAGGAAGTTTCTCCTCATAATCTGACAGACAGATTCTGTTTTCTAGATTACTGGATTCTTTCTTCATTTTATCCCAGGCATAGAAGTTTAAAGAACCATGTTCCTTCTCTCCAACACTGTTATCCAGCATTTCTGCACTAGCCCTGCTTTGATCACTGGGTTAGACCAGTTGATCTGAAGTTCATTCCAGCGTAATATATTCTAGAATTCTGTTATCTTTAGAGCCAGTGCTTTGGCTCCCTATTGCCATCTGGTCTAAGAAGGTGCCTTTTTCTGTGGGAAACAACAGGCATTACACTTGAAAATTGGGATGGTGAATTTGTTTTCAGTCAACAGCTATAGAGATTCCAGTTCGGTTAAAACAGAGAAAGGAACTCAGTAAGAAGTCACCAAAGAAGTGTAAATGCAGCTACCACCAAGGCATTCAAGAACTTAGGAGGAAGAAACATAACTAAAAATTAACACAGAATGCAACAAGTGAAAAAAATTGCTATAATTTGATATTACGTCCTGCATGATTATGACTAGCAGTTCTCAGCAATATATGAAAAAACATATATAAACACATGCATATGTGTATATAACTCTAAACACTGTATAAACTATAGGTAGACAGACATATATGTGTGTGTCTTTGTGTGTATAATGAAGAAAGCAAGAAGGAAAAAAAAAGTGTCACAGTAACGAGTTAATACATAATGCACATGCATTTTCACCTACCTGAAGGCTTTTCATTATTGCAGTTGAGAAGATTGGGATTTGCCCAGTGCATCAAAAGCAGCTTCACAAGGTTGGTCTAAAACAGGCGAAACCAGAGGTGTTTGAAACAGCAGAAGTAGGACAGGAGCAGTCTACTTGTCATTCAGTTTATTCATTCCTTCCTGCACTGACTGACACCATACAATAAACCATAGGCAACACCTCCAAAATCCCACCTTCTGCAGCTGCTACATACATTGGTATAAATCCCAAAAGGCAGAATAAAATACAGTTCTCGCACGACGTCAGTGTACCCTCAGCATAACTCCATCCCCATAGTCTCCCTCCCTCCTTACACATGTAAACATATCCACACCAATAAGGAAAAAAACTAACTCTCCATCACCACCTGTCATGACTTAGATCAAAAATACATCTTTATGCCTAACTAGTTCTACAACTGTGTACCATCACTGCCAAAGGGATCTGACTTACAGCCATCATGGAAGCAAATCTTTCCTCTGTCAGTAGTAGAAATCGGCACATTTATCTTATATTTACCAAATCCATTTAACATGTTAGTAGTGGTAGCAATTATAATAGAGTAGGGTAGAGTATCTATAATGAAAAAACCTAAAATACATTTTTCAATTCCTGCAAGAATGCTGCAAGCAACTGTTTTTAGTGAGCTCTTCTATCCGTTCACCAAAGTCTCTAGAGGGAGTTCTCCATCACAGGCTGTGATGTCTACCCTGATAAATCGGTTGGTCAGAAAGGAGTAAGAAACTGCACAAGGAGCAACAAATACATTTAGAATGTGAATGTAGAGCTCAACTAAATGAGAACTGTTTGCACTTTTGGATATATGCTAAAACGAACAAAATTTATAGTGTAAATCTATCCAACAGGGGAGGCCAGGATGAGCACAGGGGAAAATAAGCTGTGCGGAAAAGAAACGATTCTTCAGAGCAGAAGAGGGCTACAGAAAAATGAGACTGGTATTGGAAGGCAACTAAGGGAAAGAAAAGTAATTTGGCATTAAAAACAACAATAAATAAATAAATATGTAAGTAAAAGCTAAAAAGGAAGGAAAGCATTGCAATAAAAATAATAAAATTCAATATGGATTCAGTACACAGGAGGCAACTTACTGCAAAATGCCATGATAAGGAGGAATCATTTAAATGCAAAAAACTCCCCAAACTTCTAATCACAGAAAACTAGGAAAATATTGTTGCAAGTTCCTGTAAAAATAAAAAGAATTTGCTTTCCTCAGCTTTCTAATGCTGCTTTTGCATTCTGGAAGCAACACCAAAAAATCCAGCAAACCGTGGAAGCAGGGAGGAAGCCATAACAGGTTTATTTCCAAATCTAATTAGCCCTGCTTTCAGCTGAGAAACCCTCAACACATATATCTCTGTACTTTTTCATTAGGAAAAATGGAGCGTGCTTAGTCATTGAGCTGACCAAATCAGCAGTAGTTGCATAATCTCGTTAACAGCCATTCGGAAAAGTGGTAGTGGTTCTATCAAAGGAGGGGGGTTTTTAAATGCACTTTCAGTTTAGTAAAAAACCACAGCTTTTTGGGTTACCAAAGCTCTGGATTTATGCCACAAGAAATTCCTTCCATACTGCAATGTCAATGCTTCCTGCTGGCAGAGATATAACTCTTGCTGGAAATCCTTGATGTGTATCATGAAGACTAAGTTATTCAGCTCACTGCTAATTTCAATTACCTACTTTTGGATACGCAAAACTGTCTGTGTTAGTTTTAGCCTCATTCATTTAGAAGGAATATTTTAAAATCCAAATGCCAGATCTTCAGCACTGCACCTAACAGAAATATTTGTAGAATAATTACACCAAATTACCACCATCTGATGGTATTTCAATTGCAGAGTTACAAATAAAGTAGATGTTAAGAAAAATTGCAGTATCTGATGAAATATTGTAATAAAATGACAATATATATTTTATTTCTTATTGTCCAGGGCCATCTTTACCATTTCATACAAATGAAAAAGCCAGAAGCTTTTTCACCAAGCCAGAAGCTGCTTGCCCTCATTTTCAAAGGCCTTCATAGACCCTTCATGCTTTACTTATTCACACTCATTCAACATTCAGATTCCAGTTCCCACCTCACATCAGTCTGTGATGCATTTTCAAATACCTGTTTTGGTATTTTTTCTAGGCTGAACTTTATACTTATAAGGAAGTCTTCAAAATATTTACAGAACTACACTGTAAACCTCCATTCACAGCCAGTTCTGACACGATGCTTGCCAAACAGAAAAACAGGTGAGATGCTGCCATTCCACTATTCAGGTGGATCAAAAAATGGCTCAGTGGCCGGGCCCAGAGGATGGTGATCAGTGGCAAAAAGTCTTGGCGGAGGCCAGAAACTAGCGGTGGTACCCCAGGGACCAGTACTGGGTCCAATCCTGTTCAACATCTTCAGAGAATCACAGAATGATTTGGGTTGGAAGGGACCTCAAAGACCATCTAGTTCCAACCCCCCTGCCAGGGGCAGGGACACCTTCCACTAGACCAGGTTGCCCAAAGCCCCATCCAGCCTGGCCTTGAATACTTTCAGGGAGGGGGCAGCCACAGCTTCTCTGGGCAACCTGTTCCAGTGCTTCACCACCCTCACAGGGAAGAATTTCTTCCTAACATCTAACCTAAATTTCTGCTCTTTCAGCTTAAAACCATTATCCCTTACCCTGTCACTACACATCCAGATGAACAGCCCCTCTCCAGCTTTCCTGTAGGGCCCTTCAGGTACTGGAAGGCTACAATTAGATGTCCCCAGAGCTTTCTCTTCTCCAGGCTGAACAACTCCAACTCTCTCAGCCTGTCCTCATAGCAGAGGTGCTCCAGCCCTCTGATCAGCTTTGTGGCTCCCCTCTCGACTTGCTCCAGCAGCTCCATGTCTTTCCTGTACTGGGGAGCCCAGAGCTGGATGCCGTACTCCAGGAGGGGCAGAATCCCCTTCCTCGACCTGCCAGCCACACTGTTTTTGAGGCCCAGTTGACTTTCTGGGCTGCTAGCGCACACTGCCGGTTCATGTTGAGCTTCACATCAGTCAATACTCGCAAGTCCTTCTCCTTGGGCCTGTCTCAATCCATTCTCTGCCCAGACTGTAGCTGTGCCTGGGATTGCCCCAATCCATGTGCAGGACCTTGCACTTGGCCTTGTTGAACTTCATGCAATTCACACATGCCCACCTCTCAAGCCTGTCAAGGTCCCTCCGGATGGCATCCCTTCCTTCTAGTGTGTCAGCTGCTGATCTGGATGATGAGCCAGAGTGCATCTTCAGCAAATTTGCAGGTGACACCAAACTCAGAGGAGTAGTTGATATGCCAGGGGGTTGTGCTGCCACTCAGGGGGGACCTTGACAGGCTGGAGAAATGCCTGAAGTTCAACACAGAAAAGTACAAAGTTCTGCACCTGAGGAGAAAGAACTCCAGGCACCAGTACATGCTAAAGGCTGCCCAGCTGGAACGGAGCTTTGCAGAAAGTGACCTGGGGATTCTGGTAAACACCGATCTAAACATGAGCTAGCAATGTGCTTTGGCCACAAAGTAGGTTAATGGCATCCTGAGGTGCATTAGGAGGAGTGCTGGCAGCAGATTGAGAGAGGTGATCCTTCCCCTCAAAGCCATAGTGAGGCCACACCTACTGTACCATGCCCAGATCTGGGCTCCTCAGTACAAAACAGACATGGATACACCGGAGAGATTCCAGCAAAAGGTCACCATGATGAAGAGACTGGAGCACCTCACATATGAGGAAAGGCTGAGAGCTGGGACTGTTCAGCCTGGAGGGCTTGGGGGGGTCTCATCCATGTCTCTAAGTATCTGAAGAGAGAGCGCAAAGAGGAAGGAGTTGCTCTTTTCAGTGGTGCCCAGTGACAGAACCATAGGCAATGGGCGCAAACTGATACACACACAGGGTGTTCTATCTGAACATCACAAGACACTTTTATACTGTGAGGGCAGACTGAGCACTGCACAGATTGCCCAGTGAGGTTTTGGAGTCTCCATCCTTTGAGACATTCAAAAGCTGCCTGGACATGCTCTTGGGCAGTCTGTTCTAGGCAGTGTGCTCCAGGTGGCTCTGTTTGACCAAGGGAGCTGGACTAGATGACCTCCAGAGGTCCCGTCCAACCTCAAACGTTCTGTGATTCTGCATACTGTGGAAAAGGTCACCTATGATTTTTCCAGAAAAGACCATATTTTCTCCATCAGAATCAATTCGTTAGCAAACTTTTAATAGTTTAAATATTTTTGGACAGGGGAAATTCTTCATGAAAATATATAAAGAAACATTAATGACAGCTTTACGTAGGCAAGATTAAATAAGAAGATTTTTTGTGCATGTAAAAACTCTGAGCTCAATCAGCAAGATAGAATGCATGATCAGATGTGCAGGCAGACCACCACAGTTACACCAAAAGAGTTATGGGTTTTCTTCCAAAATAGCAAGTGGGGAAAAAAAAAGCAGTCTGTCTACAGTGAACCTGAACGTGAGTCCTCAGAGGAAATATTATAAAGAAATGAAGTGCAATTCACATTAATGGGAGAATACTTAGGATCTGTGGAGACAGAAACAATGCACAGATGAACAGAGAAAACACTGACTGGACATGGGAGCACTGGAGTTGAACTGTTCTTCAGACCTAATGACACATGGAGTGCAACACTGAAAATAAAAAGCGATGAAGGAAAAAAGTCAAGGTAAATAAATTGACTGCAATATGCACATTATAAAGACTTCAAATACAATTTTGCTCTGCTAAAAAAAGGGGCCAAGTTTTGCCACACATTAGATGTTAGCTAAGAAAGGCCAAAACTCAGTTTCATAAACCACAGGCTTAGGAGAGCCAGTGCTGGCCAACTGGCAGACTGTGAGGCCTGTTGCCACAGAGAAGTGACTGCAGTGACAGAGTAGGAAATATGGGGCATGAAGGAGTGGTAGTGATTCCTCAAGAATCTCCCTACGTGCTCCTCTGAAGCAATGCACAGGACGCTAGATCTGTGCCAGGAACTGCAAAGGGTAAGCTTCTGGCTCTGGCTGAGCTTTGAACTCTTGAGTTATTATCCCAGTCCCAGTGCACTACCTCAGATCATTTATTCCCTTTTCTTTACTATTGGAGAGATATCTGCTTAAGTTGTAAATTCAGAAGGCTGGAGGCTTTATGCAAATGTCCTGATGTGCTGCTTTGCACAGGAATGAATATGCATCATCCAATTTGCATGCACCCCCAACAGTAAATTCCTTCAGTTCTTCACTTCCCTGTCAAATTGAACATTCTCTACACTCCTCTCTTTCTGTTTCAAAGTTGCACATTTCCTACCATCCTTAGTGACCTGGTTCACCATCCATCTTTCATTCACAACCCCCCCAGCATTTCTTGTTTCTCAGGCCTTTTTTTCTGTTTCTTGTATCTGAAGACTGGCAGCTCTTCACATGTATGTCCTCAACTTTTATTGGTGCTCTTATCCCTTTTTTTTTGGAATCTTATTTTTCCTTTCCTTCTTGACACCCATTCCTCAGTTCTCTTTGACTAAGACCCTCCCACTTTCTTCCTGCAATTTCCTTCCATCTTCTGTCACTTCTCAGGTTCCCACCGCATTTTCTCTGGATATGGTCCCCAGCAAGTTCTCACCCACAGTGAGACAAAGCCATATAATACGAAACTAGTGGATCAACAATGTTAGATCAAAATCAGTGTTATTTTGGACTATACATTTCACACTATTGTGTGAAACACAGTGAAATCCCCAAGTATTATTTTAATATCTAAGGTGTTCATTCACTAAACACAACAAAACCCTAGGCAGAACACATGAAATGCCACTGGTTTCACCACTGAGTAAGACAGCCTACATCTGCAGTCATAAGAACCAGTTTTCAATTGCTCATAAGGCTAAATCTTACTTTATTGGGTTGGGAAAGTGCATGTTTACCTCACTGTGTGATTTTTGTTAGGCAGATTGCAAGGACTGCTGCCTGTGAGTGCTTTTGATTATTTTTTTTTCTTAATTAGGCAGAAAAATAAATCAACCATAAACTATGTACTTCTGGGATCAGAGTGTGAGAAATATATTGCTCGACCATTGTGAAATCCAATGTTTCTATGATTTGAAGACTTTGTATTAGGTAGAAGATGAATTCTGTGGGCTGAGAATATATCTATTGTGATCTGTTTGGAAAATTGTTCAAAACTTAGCCAAGTTTCAAACCTTTGAAAAAATTATAGCCACCAGATCCTTACAAGACAGTTTTTAGATTATAACAGATATCAAAGAGACCACCTTTGCTAGTACGGTCCACTGTAGGCCTAAATGTTAGTCTAACCAGTATCAGTGGCTGTTTAAACATCTACTTGGACATTGAAAAGATTTGCAATAAGAAAATACAAATCAGAGAAGGGGTTTCGATTTTTATTGTTATTATCATTAACATTACTAAGCTTCTGTGATAGAAGTGCTGTAACTTCATGCTAACCACATATTCAGCAGATGGAATAAATAAGTCATCGAGTAAAAAACTGCTTAGAATAACACTGGAGACATGTATTTAACTAATGGAATGGGGTGATAATCAGCACTTCACTAAGCGTCAAGGATGTTCAGAAGCAAAGTGCAGGGAACTGTATGCACTTAAGCTACTGAGGAGCGAAACAAACAAAAGCAAATCCCAAGACAGAGACTCCTGATATTTGAGAGTAAGTTAATTATTAAACTATTAGAATCATTGTGAATTGAATTTTGAAGATTATACGTTTGTTCTCCATTGCACAATAGTATACTTTAAAAGACTGAGCCTCCCTTAAAGCCAAAGTTTCATATGTAAAGCCCTGAAAAAGAGCAATGCCATTCAGGAGCTAAATAGCATTTTCTCTGTGATTGCAAATCTGATCCATGGTACTGCTCCAGACACAGGAAATGATGTCTGAAACTCATTACAGATCCTCCTTCTTAATACAATATGGATGAGGAAGATATTTTTTTCCTATCTGAGTGCAGGAAAAGGGGGACCATAACCACCTGTGGTCAGCAAAGTGGAACAGATTAGAAAAAGTAGGTTGCGGGAATGAGACTAGCAGCAGGGTTCTACCTGAGTGGAGGGGAAAAAATAGCACAGAGCATGGATAAAATGCTGGACTTTGGAACTGACAGCATGAAATAAATGAAGTGAAAGAGAAGAAGGGAGATGTGGCAAGGAGCCAGGATGTAGGTAGAGATAGTCTAAGCAGAAAGAGAAAATTAAATAAGAAAGTGACATGGTGAGGAAAAAACACTGAGATTGAAGAAGGGAGATTGGGACTGTGAGCACGTGGGGAAAAGGGAGAAGTGTAACAGAAGGGCAGGAAGGTTGGCATGAAGCCAAGGCAGAGAAAAGAAAGCTTGGATGAGAATCAGGGAGAGGAGGAGGGGCAGAAGCTGGCTATGCAAGGGAATTAGGATTGGGATAAAACACATACAGAAAGGACAAGAAGCCAGGCAAATGAATGGGACAATAAGGCAACAGAATACAGACAAGAATGGAACAGCCTGGAAGCAGTGGGACAAATAAGGTCACGTGTGGGAGGAATGAACCACAGACTGTGTCTGTTCATACAGAGAGCTTGGAATGGAACCCAGGTTCCCAAAGTGTTGCCACTACCTTTCTGCAGCCAGCATCTTTAACCTACACAGACTAAGCGTATGCCTTTAAAACCTCCGGAATAGTTCAAGTAAACGAGGACAACCTAATACTGTTTTCAGCTATCTAGGCAAGTGACAAAGGTTACTTAAAAGTTTTTCTACAGCTGCAGTAAAGACTTCAGCAGTCTTTACTTCAAGACTGATAACCCGCATTTCTACTTTTCAATTCATCAGGAAATTAGACAGAGAAAAAAAATACAAAGGGGAAAAATACTATGTGATCTCGTGATTAAAGATGCTTATACATTATGTTCCAAAGAGTTGTATGCTAATACTACAGACAGGATCATAAATCTGGTAATTCTCAAAGTTTGCATGTCAAGAGTCTTATTAGACTTTTTTTTTCATATATGCCTCTCGTATATGAAAGACAGTCACTTATAGCTGGTATTTCAAGGAAGTTAAATTTATATTGATCACTGAGATCCTGCAATAACCAAATAAGCATATAGTCCAGTCTGCACATATCTCAGCTTTAAAAACATACATGTAAACACTGACAATTCTATAGCAATTGTGTAAACTGAGGTTGTCCCTAGTCTGTAGATCAAGCTCAAACTTGTAAATCTATTTTCTTATCATTTGGGAATGTGGAATTTAGCTTTTCTTGCCTTAGTGTCCTGTACCCACAATTAACATTAGAATAATTTATAGAAGCCTTCTGAATATGTTGATAGTGAAAGAAAGATATCACAGGCAGAAATCCCAAAGTGGTCTCTCTGTTTGAGAAAAATGAGTGTAATATGATCAGAAGGGAAACACTGCTCTTCTACCTGTGTACTATCCTGTATGCCAAAGATGAACAAAAAGACTAAAGAGAGTGAAATATGTCTGGATAAAACATTCTCTAGAGAATTTCCTGACCATAAAGGAAAGATTCCAACTGCTTGACAGAGAAAAATATGTATTCCCTGAGTGACTACATTCTTTTTGAAATACTGAACAAGCACCCTCTTCTTTAGGCTCTTCTCATTGAAGACATTTGTGGAATGTGTCCGCAGAAGTCCAGAAACTGCATTCAAAGGAACTGCTGTGACAATGACCAAATGTGAATGAGATTAAATATAATTTCCTACAATGAGTTCAGATACCCCATCTACATTGAAGCATATTCTAATCATAGACATGACCTTATTTTTTATTTTTTTTATTTTGAGGTCAATGTGCACTTAAAAGAAAATGAAACTACAGTTCATAGTTGAGTCAAACATCTAATGTGTTTTGGTAATGATGAGCAAATTAGATCACAGTAAGAAGATGTGTAGTCTCAGGCTTCAGCAAGAAGCACTCCTATGATATGAAAGAAATGCTGTGTTTGGGTGAACTTGGGCAGAAGTGTTGATCTACTTGAGGGCAGGAAGGCTCTGCAGAGGAATCTAGACAGGCTGGATCAATGGGTCAAGGCCAACTGTATGAGGTTCAAGAAGACCACATGCACATCCTGCACCTTGGTGACAACAATCCCAGGCAGCATTACAGGCTTGAGGCAGAGTTGCTGGAACACTGCCTGGAGGAAAAGGACCTGCAGGTGCTGGTGGACAGCCAGCTGAACATGAGCCAGCAGGGTGCCCAGGTGGCCAAGAAGGCCAATGGCATTCTGGCCTGTATCAGGAATGGCATGGCCAGCAGGAGCTGGGAGGTGATCATCCCCCTGTACTCAGCCCTGGTGAGACCACCCCTCAAGTGCTGTGTCCAGTTTTGGGCCCCTCACCACAAGAAAGACATCGAGGCCCTGGAGCATGTCCAGAGAAGGGCAACAAAACTGGTGAAGGGGCTGGAGCACAGGTCTTATGAGGAGCAGCTGAGGCAACTGGGACTGTTTAGTCTGGAGAAGAGGAGGCTGAGAGGAGAGATTGTATCACTTTCTACAACTCCCTGAAAGGAGGTTGTAGCCAGATGGGTGCTGATCTCTTCTCCCACATAACTGTAGTGGCTCAGCCCCAGCCGGCAGCCGAGCCTCTGCCCCATCAGCAAAACGAGGGGAGAATGAGGCAACAAAAGGGCAAATGGCTTCGAGTTGAGATAACGGCCGTTTAATGGGCCGACAAAGGGAGAGGGGAAATGACAATAGGGCTGCAATAATTATCCCGGGATGTAAACAACCGCGATAACAAACGCAGTACTTTACCGACCGACGACCCGACGGACCAGACGGACCAGAGGCACAGCCCGCAGCGAGACCGTCCCGGAGCAGCCCCGGGCCCCTCCCGGACAGTCCCTTTATAGGGGCGTGACGTCACGTGGTGTGGGATAGCGGCCGGCCCGGCCCGGCTCACCTGGCCCGGGCCTGAGCATTAACCCCGGCCTGGCCAGGGCCAGGACAGTAACAAGCGATAGGACAAGAGGAAATGGCCTCAAATTGCTCCAGGGGAGGTTTAGATTGGATATTAGGAAAAAAATTCTTGACCAAAAGAGTGGTCAGGCATTGGAACAGGCTACTCAGAGAGGTGGTGGAATCACTGTCCCTGGAGGTGTTCAAAAAGCCTGTAGATGTGACACTTTGGGACATGGGGGTGTTGGGTTGACAGTTGGATTTGATGATCTCAGAGGTCGTTTCCAACCTTAAAGATTCTACGATTCTATGAACTATCTAGACAGAGGGTATGAATCGGTCCAAGCAAATAAACTGAGCAGATGTCTGCCAAGGGAGAATACACTTACAGAACAGCAATTTCACACATAAATTTTGAAAATTATGCAGGATGTATATAGCATGCTAAGAAACACGAGATAGGCATCTGAGCTCTCTATGCAATATCTATTTATTTGGGATATTCCCAATTTATTAATGGGAAGAAATCCTTGCTAGTGCAGGAGTTACTTTTGGAGAGGTACAGTCAGCAGTTCAATGATTCTCTTATCCTTTTTTCTGACATCACGAAACTGTTAAACCTCAAAGCCAGAGGCTAAATCCGTCTCGCTAAGTAAGAGAGTGCCATGGAGCAAGCTTAGTATCCCTTATAATCCACACTGCTTAACTGTTAGCTCTGTCCCTGACTCTGCTTTGGACCACTCCAACCAGCTCTCTACAAACAAGACTAATCTCCTGTAGAGGAAACTAGCTCTAAACAATATGAACGCGAGCCAGACTGTTGCCTTGCTTAATCCCTAGCCTTCTTTTATTTAGCAATTTAACAGTTTAGAAACAGGCAGCATTCCCCAAGGATGAAATTTTGGGAGAGGTAGTGTTTAAGCTACTGGGGAGCCAGCTCTGACCTGTATGTCTCTGATAGCTGGCTTGAAAGGTGACATTTCTGTGATAAACAACAAAAAAACCCAGCTTGTGCCTGGGATTTATGCCAAAGTACCCAAGGCAAACGTAAAAGCTGCAGCCTATTCCCACCACGGGGAGGGCGAGTGTGTGCTCTCCTGATCACAGCAGCCTGGAAGATGTCCAGCAGGGAAAGCACTACCAATGCCAGATTACTAGCTGTTCACAAACTGATTGCTGTGCTAAATTCAAAATAAGGGGCCAAGCTGAGAAATACAAGTCGCCCTTCCGCAGCTGGTGTCAATGCTAGCACGGGCGGTGTGGTACCCAAGTGCTGATGTGTGCCCCACGCCAGTGTGCACCGGCAGCAGACACAGATATACCAGCACTCCCCAGGCTGCACGTGAATGAGACAAGGGAGCTCAAATTGCCATCAATAACAATGTTAAGAATGTGTACATCCAAAAGGCCCTGATAAGTTTACGTAGGCAACCCTGGCATATTCAAATGTCTTGAGGCTTGTTTTGCTGTCCTCATAATCTTATTGTGAAGATTTTTTTGTGTGTCACTGACACAGATATGTAGGTATGTTGAAGATGTTATTGTATTCCATTATTTTATTATGGTAAAATGATTAAGGTAGTCAACTCTGACCTTAATACCTCAATAATATCTGTTTTTGGTATAATGTTAGAATCTCAATGTGTATTAAAAGTAAAAAATTGCTTTTAGCCCTAATAGTTACAGAGGCAAAAATGACAACAGTCCTGAAAAGTCAGAATAACCTTGCTTAAAAAATATGCCCATTTTTTAATGCTATTACCATTATTTTTTAAAGTTTGCAGCTGGTAGCATTTCAGTTAAGTCTGTCGTGCTCATTGGTAACCTTATCTGTTCCTGCAAAGCAAAGCCTTGTCTTACAGAGAGACTGACCTTCAGGCAGTAGCCTCAGTTGCCTTATTCTGTACTCAGTAGCCATATCCTGCACATAACCCTCAAACTCGTTAGTAATGTCCTGTAATCCTATAGAAGAAAGATGTTCTACTCTGGATCTCCACACTGTCACTAATAGGACAATTCATTTATCACTCACTCATGCTCTTTTTCAATATTTGGACTAACACTGTTCTAGCAAATTTCAGATGGTAAATTTCTCCATGAGATGGCTTTTCTTTACCAATGTTTGTAAAGACAGTTACAGATTATTTTTTTTTAACATCAGACAATACATCCGGGCATTTTAAACTCTTAGTTATTCCCTGTATGGAAACAATGCAACAACCTACTGCTATGTTTTGGTTTTAAGACGGGTATCGTTGTTAGTATTGAACTCGACTCCTTCTGCAGGATTCACTCTGTGCAGCTTTATGCTGTCTACGTATGGCAGCAACACCATCAACCCTTTGTGATGGCTGGGGAGACCCAGCACATCCAGTGGGCAGCCAACACATCCTTTGGCATTATTGGGGTGTCTCTACAAGCCAGGTTTTGATTACAAGGTGTGAATGTGATGTCTTTCGCCAGCTCAGTCAGGATAATGTATCTTTGCTCCAATAATTTCTCCTATAATTTACTGTGAAAGTTGGATCAATAAGCTTTTTGTAATCCACTTACATTGTGTATTAATTTACAAGTTGAGATTTGTAACAAGAAGCTTGTGATGCCTCTAATCTTTGCAACTTTCCTCCCATAAAAATGTAAATTAAATTGTATCACTATAAATTTTAAACTTCAGTGGCTTGTTTTGTTGTTTGTTTTTGTTTTTGTTTTTCCCACATAAAGTAAATTAGTACCATTGCTATTATCGTTATGATCTTACAAATAGCCAAGTATGTTTTGGTTCTGGTTTTTTTTTTTGTTGATGAGGTTTTTTTTTCATTTTGTATATTTTGAATTGGTTTTCATTTTTTGTATTTTGTGTATTCGCAAACATAGGACTGTGTATGTACAGACTTCTGGCTCTTCAACTGAGTCTGGATGTCACTTTAAAACAATGTCACAATTTCTTCGTAAGAATATCACTGCTCAATTTTTTTCATAAGGTAATATGCAAATTGTATGTATGTAAGGTCTATGACATAGAAGTCAAAAAGAACTAAATGTGTATAACTAATTCAATTCCTTTTTATTAAAGTAAGTAGCTTCTCCAGATGAAAAAAATATTTCTGAATTATTAATAATTTTGTAGATATTTTCTAAACAGAAAATACAATCAGTCCTTATAACTCATGGAATAGAATATTAATTATATACTGGAATGGGGTTTGGCTGCAGGTCTTGCAGCAGCAGTGCTAGTGAACTACAAAACATCAATAGCTTAAAACAGGTTTTTTGAAACTTCCGTGACCAGTCATTAAAGGATCATTGCTTATTAGGCAAGCTACAAGACAAGCAAAGGCTATTTTTCTGTTCAGATACATTCCTGGAAGGAAAGAAATCCTCTCAATAATTGAAAAGAATGTCAAACTAAAACTAAATTATTTTTTTACAGTCTTCTATTCGAACATAAAGATTTATCATTGTAACGAGTTTTTCAAGTGAGACTTTAAACAAAAGGGGGAAAGGGCAATATGAGACGCTGAGCTAGGATGCATCAGAAAGGTTTTTGGAAGGTAGCTGTGGGGAAGTGATGATCTGTGAGTCACAGGGTGGGTCAGTGGGAGCTGCAGGGAGCGCTCCTGAAGTGGTCAGACTGTACCAAAGGCTCACTGAACACATCCTGGTGGAGTAAGAATGAAGGAAAAAGTGAAAAGATGGGGTGTTAAGAGGCACAAGTCATGTTTAGGCATGGCCTCCAAATCCCCAAACCAGGGCACCCTTCCACAACTCAGCAACTGGAAAACTTTGAATGCAACTACAGTGTTAAGTGACTCCTGGATGTTCATTCACAGAGATACACAGAGCAGAAAAGTTAGCTAAAAATAAGAGTTTGACATCAGAATATAAGAAATATCAGACAAAAGTGTTTATTTTGGCTCCTTTTCAAATTTCAGTGTGTCCTGGCTCTGGCCAGGCCGGGGTTAATGCTCAGGCCCGGGCCAGGTGAGCCGGGCCGGGCCGGCCGCTATTCCGCACCACGTGACGTCACGCCCCTATAAAGGGACTGGCCGGGAGGGGCCCGGGGCTGCTCCGGGACGGTCTCGCTGCGGGCTGCGCCTCTGGTCCGTCTGGTCTGTCGGGTCGTCGGTCGGTAAAGTACTGCGTTTGTTACCGCGGTTGTTTACATCCCGGGATAATTATTGCAGCCCTATTGTCATTTCCCCTCTCCCTTTGTCGGCCCATTAAACGGCCGTTATCTCAACTCGAAGCCATTTGCCCTTTTGTTGCCTCACTCTGCCCCTTGTTCTGCTGCCGGGGCGGTGAGCGAGCGGCTGCGTGGGGCTCGGCTGGGACTGGGGCCGAACCACAACACAGTGCACATTTATTTTTTGCTGGAGGTAAGCTGCTGTTGATGGTAGATTGATTTTAATGAGTTGCATTGGGTTGACAGCTTTATAATGTTCATTCTCAAATGATCTCTGTCATTTGAGATGCCACCTATAGTACAGAAATGTGTAAGCTTTTTGCTGGCTTGAAAATACTTGCTATTGCTACAGAAGACTACCATAAAGAAAAGAAAAGCAGGTGAAAGAATTGTGCTTTACCTGTCCATACTTTGCAGCTAAATGTAAGGGTGTCCAGTACTGATTATCCACTGCATTGAGATCAGCCCCATGATCCAGTATCAGAGATGCAACATTCTTGTATCCGTTAGCACAGGCCACGTGCAGCTGCAATATAAAAGCATCTTAATAGTTTAAAAAACTCAGAAAAACCTGTGATGTGCTACTGTGTATCTTGGCTGCCTCAGAGACCTCACTGGCTAAGTCATGATAATGACAAATACACAATATACATGCAATAACATCAGATTAGAAAACCACTGCAGAATCTCTTGTAGCATTTATAAACAAAATAAGAATGTCAATTTCTTGACACCTATTTAAACGACCTAGTCCCACTAGATACTTTTCATATAATTACAAGCAACCATCCTTTAAACATGTTCACAAAGTTCATGTGACTGGGTAGATTCACATGTTTCAGCAGTGTGTGGTCTAGATCTAATTTTCTTTATTGGCAGTTCAAATCTCCCAGAGGTAAGCTGACACTACTTTACTCCAAAATTAACCCATTATTGCATAATAAAACTGAGCCCATTGAGTTTGCAGCACAAAATCTGTTACAAAAACTTTTTCAGTTTTGAACCACAGAGATGTTATTTCTTTTACTTGCATTGCTTCCCTAGATACTTAATTATTTTGAGTGGTATTTGTTTTAATAATTGTAGTTGATATGTCTGTATCAGTAAACTTCATTTCAGAGTCAAAACGGGGGAAAATGCAGTAACAGAATGACAGAAACTCAGGTCAGCAGGAACCTTGGGTGGATCACGTAGTGAAGCTTCCTGCTAAAGCAGGGACAACTTCCAAGGTCGCTGTGTTTGCTCAGGGCTTGTCATGTGGAGTAGCAAATACAGTCTGGGTGATAAGGTACTGAAAACTGTAGCAGCAAGAAGGGGAATGAGAAAACTCAAAAATACCTCTGTTAATGGCTGATTTGAGAAACTGAACATTAACTTCTGCAATATTTAAGGTTCTACATGTGTTCGGCATTTATATCAGCAATTAATTCCACTATAAATTGTATTTACAGAATGAGATTGAAAAATAGATATATATATATACACATTATTATTTTATTTAATTAATATAAATAGCAAGTAAATATAAAAGCAATATGAAACCAATATAATACCAAGCAGGACTTGTCAAGTGAGAAAGAAACAAAGTGATCATAGAGAAAGATGTACTAGGGCAGTACAAATTATTTACTCTCATAATAATCAAGTGAAAGAGGAAAATGCAATAAAGAATCCTACATCAGGGAAAAAAAGGTCAATTGTGGGTTTTGGTGGAAATGGTTTCAAAAGTGTGGTGAATAACGCTGAGGCACATACTTGACATGACTGGATTGATCCAGGTTACAGCTTAGTAGTGTTTATATTCTCATGGTTCTCTGCTATGATTTCAAACAGGCCCTCCATTTCTGGGAGAAAAGGGGCAAAAAATTGCATTTGGAAATGGGCACAATATAATTGCTCATCCCTGCTCAGAAGGAGTCAATTCTCATGATGGTCAGTAAGAACAGGCCTCGGGAAGATTGCCAAAATGGAGAACTGAGATTATAGGTGATAGCCTGGGCCCCCAGACCATGTAGCCCAACTATGTTTCTTTTTCTCTTGAAGCAACGTTAGCTGAAGAAACTATTTTTCTGAGGATTGAAATGGATGGCTAATAGCAAGGAAAAGGTTTTGCAATAAACCTGTTACTACAACTGTGTAGTTCCAAAGTCACTATAACCATAGGAGACACCAGAAACAGAGCCCAGGATATTAATTGCCTTATTTGCTATTTCTGGTTCAGCTGCACCTGCAGAATGTGCTAAGTTTTCTCTATAACATGATTGATGCAGAGGGATGAAACACATTAATCAAAAATCTTCCCCTTGAAAGGGGCCAGAATACCCCTGCCCTGGGGGTAGAACACCAATTCTGTATGCTATAAATGTTCTAATTTCAAATGTACAAACTCCTCAAAATTTTCCCATAGTTTGACACTGCTTCATCTTTCCTTCTCTTTTAACAGGAGAAATCACATTTTCTCTTCAGACATCAATTTGACAAATACTATTTTAAAGTAGTGTAAAAGCTCACAGGACAAAGGAAATATTTTATGACTGAAATATTTCAAAGACAAAATTATTACAGGAGAATTTAGCAGAAAAACTAATTTTGCTATATATCATTCTGTGTCTGTGTTGCATACGCACATATCTATGTGCTATGAGTCTATGAGAATGTGTGCATTTATATATTTATGGCATCAATTTTTTGCCTGATTCGTCTTAACATACACACGGCCTTAGGTATATTCTATCAAGAGAAAACAAATCTCATTTGCTACTTACAACTGAGATATTTGTTATTTACTCTGTACGGATAGTTGCAGAGCAACAAAGAACTATTCCCAGAACCCTTTGATACACACACAGCTATCACAGACTGGCTGACTCCACACTATGAATAGACAGAGCAGTTTAACAAATTCTGGATTTCCCACCAGTTTGACAGACAAAAGTTTAACATAATAGAAATCTCAAACAAAAGCAAAATGATCCACTCTGTAGCTACTTGTTGCAAGACTATGAAAGAAGTTCAACAAAATCAAAATTCAACATAAAAACTGTTCATGCAAAAAATGTCCCCTTTGTCAACATCCCACCAAGCAAACAACAAACCCCAAACTATCCACAGTGCTTTTCTCCTCGTGCAGTTCTGTTAAACACATTTCAGCTGTGCATTTCAACTGTTCCGGTTAACTACAGAAAAGGTTTTATACAGTGATAGATAAGTTCATAACTCAATTTAACTAAGCCAATTCAGACTAAAGTAGGTATTAAAGTACAATAGAAACAACTTTGCATTTTACTGTGATTTAGTAGCTTAGCTTAAATGTATCAGAAAATTGGAAGTAAAATTAATGCTTCTATGAATTAAACTAAAGGTTGTGTGGTTTCTTCCCACCCCTCCCCTGCTTCCCTCCTGCTTTTAACTACAGTTAACTGCCTTGGGGTGACCTTCTGTCAGACAGAACCAGTGGCTGGATTCAACAACCCCATATATGAGGCTATGATATTCAGGTACAGATTAAACACTCCACAGGTATTAAAATACAGAATTAAATACTAATGATTCAGTGTATTAATTCAATATCATCCAATGTGATTCAGCATACATGCTGAAATAGTAGTAGTAGTAATAATAATAATAGTAATAATGTTTAGTAATATGTGCCTTTCCAATTATTTTAGTACAGTATTTGAAGAAAAACCCAAAATAATTTTTAAAAGTTATTCAATATCTTAATGCTGCTGCTGACTATTTACTGATTGATAACAATGTTGATAATTGTATATGCAAAAAGAACGTTCCACAGACATGCTATCTAGGGCAAAATATATTATTTTTTTAAATTATTTTATTACATTAAATTTAAAATTATTTGCTGAAGAAGTAGCAATTCTGAAAAAAAAAAAGAGATAGAAGGTCCATTGGCAGAAAAAAAGTACAAGGAGACCCAGTGACTACAAACAACATGCACATTTGGAAGGAGGAATACTTATCCACTGATATGATGGATGCTTCATTACTCTGAATCAAGATGGGATAGCTTCATAAAATGTGTTTTAGCCTGATTCAGCCAGAAGATATAAGCCTAAACCAGGAATCACTGAGTGAAATTTCAAGCCCTCTCTCACACAGAATGTCAGAGAGCACAAGTGTCTGCTGCAGTTCTAAACTACAGTGGCAATATTTTTATTTTTTTTTGCTATACATTTTTGTGTTGCTTATTCAGTGGCTAAGAGTAAGAAAACTGTCATTAGGGCACAGATGTTGCACTAGTTTATTTTAAAATCTGTGTTATGCATGTCATTGACATACATCTATTTGCAAAAGGGCAGAAGAAAACCAAAATTGTGTATTACCTCATTTTGCTTCTTAGAGAATTGCCTTGCAAATATGCTCACCAGAAAACAGTTGCAGTACATGCGTATTCACAGGGTGATGACTACATGTTTCCACTCACCAGGGTAACTCCTTCATCATTCTTTTGATTGACACTTCCTCCACTTGCTATGAGCTGTCGGACATCTGTAAGCATTGTTACAGGCCTCTGTATCTTCATTTGGCGCAAGGAGTTCAGCTCTACGCCTGGAAAAAAGAAAAGGCTCAAACTTTCTGCTATTTCATTCATCAGTAAAGAACAGAGATATAATTCTGTGTTCTGGATTTGTAAAAGCTTAACTGACATTTACATAGGCTTCAGTGTATATTTATAGAACATGTTTACTTTCTAGTATTTACCAACAAGTTTACTCATATCTTTATTTATCAGTCCCTACATGAATAATTTAATGTCAGCAATATCAAATAAATGGACCTTCAACTGCTACTAACTAGCAGTTGAAGGTAAAGCAGCTGTAATATCATTAAATCCACTGGCATTGTGAAAATAGCTGTGAAGGGGAAAAGAATTAAACACTCCAAGGAAGCCACTCAAGTCTTTGGGTCTTATTTAATGAAAATTAATTTTGGCTGCATTCTTTCATTCCTGTGTATACATCACAGTGCCAAGACCAGTCCATCAAATCTGTTGGTTCAACAGATTGAGAGATAGTGAAGCAAATGACATTAAAACTCAACACTTTTTAATCTGCCTGGGTTATTTTTAACTGGGATTAGTTCTTCATCTGAGCCTAGACCACTGCAAGGCCCCATAAACCAAGAGAAGATGTGGTACGGAGGCAGGAACAAATGGGAGGGGATGAAGGGACAGGAGGGCGCGGGATTGCCTGTGTCAGCGTTGCTACTGAAAGAAACAGTTGTCAAAGCACAGGTTTGAAAGGAAGATAAGCAAGGCAGGCTCTAACCAAAAGAAAGCATGGCCTCCACTCTGAAGAGATTTAAAATTAGCAACAGAGGGTACAACAAAATTGCTAAGTGGATAATTAGCAGCTGGCTGTTGCTCGATTGGAATATCTGACCAAAATTCAGGGCTTGATTCGTCTGTTCCTAGCTTCACATGGTCACTTACATCCATACATAGAAAATTTAATCTGAGTATAAAAATCCTTCCTCTCTGGCCCGGCCATGACATAATAAAAAACATATGAATAAATAATTTCCTGGTTTTCTTTCACATTTTTCAGTGAGCTAAAAAGCAGCAAATAATACATTAATTTAATTAATATATATTTAACTTGAACATTTTTGCTTAAACAATTCATTTTATATTTTATTTTCAACAATTCTTGCAGTGTTTTACTAAACAACTGAAGCATATTTCAGAGTAAATCCATATTTTAGGTTTCTTAGTTTTCATTTACCCTGGAACTCATATAAATGCGTGCACTGTATGCAGTCCAGCAAAGAATCTGTTTCATTTTCTTTCTCTAACGTGCTGCTCTAGACACTGCTTTTCTGTCTGCAGCACTTCTAAGAGTTTCAGCTCTGAGGGGGAATGTTCAGAGTGCGAACACTGTCTTGCTGGACACCTTTACTTATTCTTATATTTTCACACCTGTCACCTAAATAAGACTAAATGACATCAAATGTAAACCACAAATATAAACTTAAGCTGGAGAAAATGAGAAATTTTTTTGTATCTGGACTAAAATCTCTGATCTTTCACACAAATGCAATTCAGACAAACATAGATACGGTTTTGATAGCTTAAATTAGACACCTACCCAAAAGCAGAATGTACTAATGTCCTATTGCCTGGCAGTTGCTAGATTGGAACACAGTGTGTGGATTTCATTAGGATGTTCTGAGTATCTCCTAACCATCAATGTCTTCATTTTGTCAGAACTGAAGTTTTTAAACCTGTATCACATTTCACAATAATGACTTAAAACTACCTGATGACATTTACAGATTACTGATGCCACATGGTATCAGTTAAATCTCTTTTTTTCTTTCTGTTTCTGCCTGTTTCCCAATTTTTGCCACAGTAAATTGATACTTTAATGTTCTTGTGCCAATGACAGAACTCTCTCAAATATGTAAGGTTAAATTTCCAAAACACTATGTGATACACCCAAAATTATCATTTGCAGCAGTGAGTCTACTTTTTAAACACATTACAAAGACAGTCTGAGCAGCTGAAACAGAACTTGACTGGTCATGGTAAAGGTCTTTCTAATGTTGTCAGGTAAGGAAGATTAAAGTTGAAAAATATATTTATCTTTTTATGCTTGATGAAAAAAGGCCAATTTTAAGTACCACTGACAGAATTTATGTCAATTTTTTCTTTCCTCAATGTCTTCAGTAAACAATTAGAATAAATTCTGTTTTTTCAAAGAGAGGCAACAGGTAGAAATTAATGTATTACCTCTTTTGTGTGTGACTACTACCCCAAACACTCAAAAATGGAAGCTAAGTTCACAATCCACAAATTAGAAATACCAGTTTCTGACTTTTCCCAGGAAGAAAAAAAGTTTAAAAAGAAGATTGAGAGTGAAACACAGTTATTATCAGGTTATATCATTCATCACGTTTCCTGTAAATTACAGTAATGGCTATAGGTTGAGGGCAGAGGCCTGCTGAGTCCACTCAGCATTTTCTAGCAATTTACTACCGACTTACACTCAGCATGGTCAGAGAATTAACTTATCAGCATATTCTTATGCTAACAGTGAAATATTGATCCTTACATCTTGTAAATTGCATTTTATAGAACTTCAGTGCATCCTGTATGGGGTCTCAAAAAAACCTGGCTGTTGAAAGATTAACTTTGCTCATCCTGAAGGAGGAATCAAGAACAGAGTGCTGCTGCATCAATTGCTACGTATGTTCTGTCACAAATATAATTACACCCATCAGCTCAGAGAAAATGCATAAACAACGCTACATAGCAAGAAAAGGCACAGTCTATGTGACTCTCAAGGTGGCTTTACCGGTTTCAAATTAAAAGTTGTACAAAGGAACGATACACATTTCATTAAACTAACAGCAATAAACAGCCTGGCAAGTGAGCTACCACTGTGACGTGTTCCACTGGCTTCATTTTTCAAGACTCCAAAGGAGTTTTGAACGCTACAGAAACAGCAGAGATTCCCCTCTTCTGCCTTCATAGAAAATAGAATGAAAACATGGAAAATAATCTAAACTGCAATCACAGAATTGCAGAGTTTTGAGTTCCAAGGACTCGGGCACTGTCAGGCTTCAGAGCGAAGGCTTCTCTGGTGGGTAGCTGAGAAGCAGCTTTGCCAAGCATGCACATGTATCAATCACCCTCTGAGGCTCAGACAAGGAGACCTGGTCGGTAACTGCCTTCCCTTAATCAAATTTGTGATTTTGGAGAGTCTAGTCAACACACAACAAAGTGTTACCCATACAGAAGTAACTCTTGCTGCCTGAATCAAAGAATGACCTTCACATTGCTTCTTTTCAAAGGGGAAATGTGGTTTAGATATTCAGCTGAAACGGGACAGCAGCCAGCATGAGTAAATAGAGGAAGAAAACCAAATTGGCATGTACTATGGGAACGGATTCACATTTTAAAAAATGGAAAGTCAAAAAGAAAGGCACAGGGTGGAAAATATACTCCAAATAGCCTGTAAAATCAGAACAAGAGCTACATGCTCACAAATTCTGCCGGAGATGAGATGTAGAAGGAATAGATAAAACAGTAGTGACCCTGCAGGGCACCGCACTTGGTGATGAGTATCAGTGCTGATGACAGGCAGGAGCACAACCTAAAAGCTACAAAATGTATTACTGCTCACTGTTTAAGAAAAACACCTGACAAGGCCATTTCACGTGCTTTGGCTGTCTCACCGTCGCGGGCATATGTTATGGAATTGATAACCCAAAGGAACATAAAAACCTCAGATAAAAAGAGGAAAACTAACTTTCAAAAAGTTGCAGTGGTAAAAAAAATACATGGCAAACAGAACCAATAATTGGTATTAAAAATGTTTTCCTCAGAAATGCCCATTACTAAGAAGTCTCTCCATCTGTGAGGGAAACACCCGTTCCTGTGACCAGCACAAAGCAAACCACTCAAGCACTCTGGGGGAAACACCCGTAACACATGCCCAGCAGCCACCCTTTCTGTAACTTGCACCTCTCATTCTCCAACGGGCTCAACAGTCTACAGGAGGGGTCAATATCCTCATGTCTTGCAAACACAAATGTACGTTAAAAACTTGCAACAGCTTTGAGCAGCTGTTCTCTCAAGCCTTCTCTCACCCTGTCCATACCTGCCCTTGCTACACAGAGCAGTAGACACAGCAAGGCTCTGTTCATCCCAAGTGTGATGAGCCTGTCTGTACTCCTGTGTAATTCCAGGGACACCACGGTTTAGAATTTCTATTTTTCTACTGTGCAGCGTAGTACAGAATAGACATGTTCACAAACCATCAATGAGAACAAAAAAGTCATGGTACCACTCATGAAATATTAATTTCATGAAAATATTCAGGTGGTAGCTGTTACTTCATTGTAGCTTTATTTGCTTGAAGTTTTAGAGGGACTTTTCTGACTGCTTGCTAGATAGCTTTGTAAAAGGGTTATTTTGTTAAATTACATTGTTCACTACCTCTTGTGCATAATGCTTGGCATTATATGCATCTGATTTTCAAAGTTCAGCATACAAACAGATACATTTCAGCAGCATTTACTACATGAGAAGGGAAGCCAATACTTTCAGTATCTGCAGAAGAATGTGCGTGTACTTGCAAAACTGCTGATGCCTGTACCTCTAAGTCACTGCAGAAGTACCGACTGTTGTTGATGGGTTTTAGCTCTTTGCCTGTAAAGATATCATCACATACGCTTCATGGAGGATGTTTAGTTTACTTCCTTCTAGTCTGAAAACGCTATCAGAAATGAAATTCCTATCTCCTCCTCATGGAGACATCAGAGTGACAGTTCTCCCACTCTAGTGAAACATGCTTTTTTTACCTTTTTCTTCTATAATAAAGATGTTGATGACCCTTTCAGCTAAAATTAATTAAATGAACTCTGTCTCTTCTTAACTTGTATGAAAACAAAAATAATTTTTGTAATTCATTTTAGCAGACTGGCACAATCTCAAGGCTTAATACTAAAGCATTCATCCGTGGATATGTCTTGCATGTTTCTTACTTTATTTGTAATATTACTGTTAGAACACAGAAGCAAAACAAGTGTATCTTTGCCTCTGGTTACTTGCGATACATATCATACCTGAAACAAGCTCATCACATACAGTATTTCTATAGAAATTATATTATAATATATATTATAATATATTATATAGAAATCTCAGGATTTCTCTTCAAGTTCTTTGTATGTTATGGTTGGATGTTTTAGTGAGAGAGCAGTAAAAGCAGGCTACTCAACACCTGCCAGGGAGCCAGGAGCTCCCCAGGTGAACAGGCAGGGCAGTCTCCTTGCTGACCAGGGCACAGCTCCACAGTACCCAAACAAGAAAATTGAGCAGATCTAGTGATGGGAATCAGGGCCAACCAACAGTGCTGTGATTACCAGAAGCCTGGAGCAACAAATCCAGACAAACCAGGTGAAGTCAGGAAGTCAAGTCCGTGGTTCAGGGTTGGGATCAGTAAGATTCGTGACTGGGCACAGGGATACCTCAAGCAAGGACCAAGGGCAAGGACCTGAGCCTAAATGTGGCTTCCGAAGCAAAGGATGCATGAAGGATCATGACAAGGCTTCTCCCAGCTGTGCCCCACAACTTAGCTCTTTTCCCAGCTGACTCTCCCAGGTTAGGTGGCTGTACCAAACCAGCGCTGGCTTTGAGCACAGGCAGCCTGCCCTGGGGCGTGGGGAGACAGGTTGCCGGGCCTGTGGGTGCACTGCAGGCACTGACTGCACTTTTTTCTAACTTGCTAACAGTTATAGCTTTCGTAAAAAAATATAATTTATTTCTGATGGTAACAGGATTAGATTAGTCATCGGTAAGGTTTTTGAAAGGGCATCCCCAGTTTCCGATGTTCTTCACAATCTTTTTTTCAGATCTTTGCAAAACCTATTAGTCATGGAGATGCCTGTTTTCCTTCTAGCTTCAGTTACAAAGTCGATCATAAACTACTGACTATAGCTTAAAATGTTAATTCAAGTGCCAAAAGTCTGCACAGTGAGTTTAAAGGTTTTCCCTTTGATAGAAACATGTGGGTAACAAAATGTTTCCATATGATGGACTTTTCTCTTTAATTCACTTTTAAACGCCCATATACTTGCATACTGGAAACACACAGATATTAAGAGAAGTCTAAGACTTCAAAGTCAGTTCTCTCAGAGTTAGAAAATATAAATATTAGCTTATTCAAGCTTATATTAGAAAACACAAAGGCCAAAAGAAGACAGATGAGCATTCTCAACTATGACGTTTTCAATGTGCCATGTTTTCTGTGTGCTTCATTTTTAGGACTTGAAGGGACCTACTGAAACATGTCATTTTGTCCCCTGTTCTTACTGGCAACGCCATCACCTAATGCCCATCACCAATTAATCAAGTGCTCCACAGAAGATAGACAGATTTTTTTTCATGTGATAATCTTACGGGTAGATGGTTCTCAATCAGCAAGAATGAGAGCGAAAAATCTTTGAACCACGCTGAGGCTGTTTGGGTTTGGTTGCCTGTTTTTTTTTCTGTCAATCTACTGCATCAATATTATTAATTAAAAAAATTGTAATCAAAATTCAAGATCATGTTGCATAAGGTTCTAAAACAGAAAAAATATCAGGAGATTTAGTCTCAGCTTAAGTTCACTGATCTTTATGCTAACAATCTCAATGCGTTGACATTTTAGTCAGTTCTTATTGTAGAACGTTAGCACTAATTCTTTAATGACTATGAAAGTCTTTCATAGTTTAAAATATGAAAGTCTAGAGCAGTACTTTTCTGAAATTATATTGATCTATATCAATTGTTTTTCTTGAGTGCACTGAAGAAACCGCATATGACTATTTTTCCCTTTGTTGGAAAGGTTTCTGTAGCACAACCTAAATGTTAGAACATTCTGGTGTACATATTCTGAATGCATTTTTTAATTAGTAACAATCAAAACTAACGAAAAATATACATAACTGGGATTTTCATTTTGATCTTATTCTCATAAAAAGTGCCTGAGTGTTGAGAAACACATGACTAGAAGTGTTGTCCAGGTGTTGGCAGTGGTGGGGCTGCTGCAGTGGCTTCTGCAGGAAGAGGCATGGGGCTGTCTGGTGGAGACCACAGACAGTTCTAGTCAGCTCCTGTAGACCCACCACAGGACACAGCTGAGATTCTCAGTCAAGTGTGGCCCCTCTGTGGAAATGTATTTAAGGAAGGACAGAAAACAGTGGACGGAGAGACAAAGAGGGAACAAAAAGAGGGAGAAACAGCTGAGGGAACACCAAGGTCAGAGAAGGAGGGAGAGGAGGTACTCTAGGTGTCAGGGCAGAGATTCTCTGCAGCCCACGGAGGACCCACAACAAAGCAGATGGTCATTCCTGAAGGAACTGCGTACCTGTGAAAAACCCACACTGGAGCAGAGGAGAAGTGTGAAGAGGAAGAAGTGGCAGAGAGAAACTGATGTGTACTGAGTGTAGCTCCCCCACCCCCTTGGGCCACTCGCTGGGGGCAGAGGAGTCTGGAGTGAAAGAGTGAAGTCAAGCCTGGGAAAGAGGGAGGAAAGGTGGTGTTTTAATGTTTGTCTGTCTTTCTCTCACTACCTGAATCTATGCCAATTGGCAATTTTCCCCAAGTTGAACCTGTTTTGCCTGTGTCAGTAACTGGTAAGCGATCGCCCTGTCTTTAGCTCAGCCCACAAGCTTTCTCATCCTATTTTCTCCCTCTGTCTTGCTTAGGAGGCAGAATGAGTGAGGAGCTGGGTGAGAGTTTGGCTTTTAGCCCAACGGCACCAGGTTTTATGAATAATTTCAAATTACTTCAAATTATTTTAAACCAAAATATTTTTTTGAGGTATTTTCCTTTCACACTGTCAGTCTTACAGTAAATTTTTCCTTAATCCTTTGCCCACTACTTTTCTGAATCAGCTTTTCCTGCACATGTTATTTCCCTTATGTTAACTGTTGCCTTCAGGGAAATTCCCCTTATTGTAGTAATTTACGAGTTTCTGGCTAACGTTAAAAACTGTCTTCAGTATAGTATTCTGTAGTAACCCTTAGCTTCTACTTTTGTTGAATTTACCTACTGCTGCAAGGCAGAAAAAGAAATTTATTCCTTCTACTTTGCAGCTGAAAAGTAAGGCTTAAGCCATTTGCTAGTAAGAATTTAATAAACCATGGTCTATTTTTGTGAAATCTGCACAATACTTAAATGAATTTAAACCATGAAAACTACCTAAATAGATAGGACTTGCACATGATTTTGGTTCTCTATGCAGTTTTCTGGGACTCTTGAATATGAGCCCCTTACTATTCAGAGAACAAAACACATCCATTATTCACGCAGCTTGGAATAATATAGGAGATTTTGATGAAGTATCTGAAATCTCTATTACCATCAAAGGTCAAAAACCTTTAACCAGATATTACAAATTCGTTTAACCCAGAGAAAATGAATTGTTAAAAACAAAAAGAATACTTTGTAGAAAAGCAGTAAACAATTTTTTCTGTACCTGTGCCATAGTGGAAAAAGAAAAAACATCTATGCCTTCAGTTAGATATGTTATTTAAACAATCATTCTTAGAAAACAAAAAAAATCACAACAGATGGTTTTCTTTTGTTTTTGTGATAATCATAGAATCATAGAATCATTAAGGTTGGAAGAGACCTCAAGGATCATCCAGTCCAACCATACCCCCACCACCTATTACCCACTAAACCATGTCCCTAAGTACCACATCCAACCTTATCTGCTAGTGCATAAACTCTCAATACACATTAGACAGGAAAGATATTATTTTGCTTTCGGATGTGTGGGATACTTAGCTCTTAAAAAATAAAAAAAGCACAAATATATAGATACTGTTTTCTGAGATTAAATAGCAAGGCTGATAATCTTGGAATGCACAGTTACCCTACTGAAAGCTGAAGCCTGAGATCTTGGAGGACAAAAGGGAACATCTTTTTTTTCTTTTTTTGAAACAAATTACACAGTGAATGTGTCACCTCCTGTCACTTGTCAAATACAGAACCAAGAAATACTGTCATTCATTTGTAGTTTATATCTGAGTCACATAATCCACTATGCAACTAAATACCAAGAAGGGAAGTAAACAAAAATGTTGCATTTTTCAAAGCATTAAATATTTAAAACAGCCTAAAGGAAAAGGAGAAACATAAGGATCACATGTCATAATCAGACTTACACTGGCACACTCCTACAGTAGAATATTCTGCCTTTAAAAACAGAGAACAAGCTAGCAGTCATTTAAAGTTTGATATTTTAAAAATAGCGTTAATACAACAAAACCTTTGCCCTAAAACAGAAAGCTGATATTAATCTAAATAAAGGTTACGGAAAGCGCCAGGTAGACTTTCTTGATGATTCAAGTAATCAACCAGGTTCAGAATAAAACAGGACAAATAGTGAAAAAAACCACCCTTGTTACACTTTCTAATATTTCCATTTCACCTCTGGAGGAAGACACTTCCTGGAGGTAAACAATGAAAGGACAAGAGGCTACAGGTGTAAGTTGCAACAAAGAAAATTGCAAGTGAAAATAATAAGAAAAAAATGACATGAAGGTGTCTGAGCACTGGAATGGGAGCCCAGCAACATCACACAATCTCCAGCCCAACATGGCCCCGGGTTAACCTGGGCTAGTCTCAGTTGGCCTTGCCTTGGCAGGACATTTCAGCAGATGGTCTCCCCATCTTATTTTTCAAAGTCTTTAAATGTCATGACTTTCATTTCATAGCAAAACAAGAACACCAGTAATGTGCAAAGCCAATGATATCTTGGTGCAGAACAAATTCAGCAATGTTTGCCAGTGTTTTCCTTGTAGCTGGTCAAATGAATAACCCTTCTGCTCTCTAGTGAGAGTATTTCCTAGAACTCCATTAATGGTAATAGAAATTTAGACACCAAAGCTGTAGGTGTATAGGCACCTACATATAGACCTGCAAATTTAAATATCATAACGTTAAACTGAACCCCATGCTATGTAGCAGACTTCTAGGTTTCAGCTAGCCATTCTGGACTCCTTTCATAGCACTTGGAAAGAAGCATGCAGTTCAGGTCGTAATTCAGATAACCCATTACAGATACATACCTCTGAAGCATCTCTTTTCCTGTCAGGAGGGTTTGCTCTAGAGTAACTACCAGACATCCGATTTATATAAATCAACCCCAATAAATTTATGGAGCTCAGGAGCACACTAGGCTTCTGAATGCTCCTAGGACATGATCAAATCTCGTACAGCTAACCAATTTCCACCACTTTTCTAAATATAAAATTGGATGCTGTATTTTCCTTTCCATCCTTGATTAGAGATATCTTAAATGACACTTACAGTATACTAGAATTATTACCCAACACAAAGGATGCTCTTAATATACAGAGGATATGTACCTCAACTTGTTTTCTCTTAGGTGAGTAAAGTCTGCTTACTGCTTTCTTCAGTCAATAATTAGTTTCAGTACACAATGTAACATCAGTTACATAACATAATGTAACATCAGTGAAAGCTGACTTATGTACAGAAAAATAGAATATTTTAAAGCAACACAAAGAATTTCATGTAGACTTCAGTAATATAATCTCCACACAACATCCTGATGAGCTATATTCCATAACAATAATAAAGTATGTAAGAAAGCTTTCAGGCAGATGCTAGAGGATTAATTTTGCACTTGTGGCATTCCTGTGCCCTAATACATCATGTACAAACAGAACTCAGAGACCTAACTTTAGTAAATAAGTAAAAATATTTTAAAAAATATAAATCACTACATGCATCTAAGGTTATTGTTATCACCTATGGCTCCAGGCTTTCCACAGAGTAAATTAGGTTATCTTCAGCAATGAAGAGGGAGTTCACTCACTAAGATCTACAGTGCAGTTAAACAGACACAGTGAACTATCACAGTGATGAAATCTGTAAGAAATTATAAACACACAAGACTTCTAAGAATTCTAATGTCCCCAGTTAACAAAGCTTTCTGTAGGATCAAAGCTACTCATTCCAGTCTTACTTTGTTTCATCAAAGTAAATTGACAGCTGCTTATTTCTAGTTAGCTGAGCCATAAGGTACTCGATTTTATTTTTCTCTGTGAACTCTGCAATTAGAGGCAATGATTAGAGTCTAGTCTATTTTACACAGCAATCTCTTCTTAATGTAGTAAACCAGGCTGCACAACAAAGTTTTAGGAATCAGGGAAGTGCAGAGAATGGGGAAATGTGCCTTATACACTGTGTTTAAAGGGTAAGACTATAGCTGGGCATTTCACGACACTACAGGCTGAAGGTGGTATTTACTGTAGGATCAGCTAATGCTCTCGTACAGCAAGATTTTTGGCCACAACATTGCTCTGTATTGGGGTATGCACATGCAGGTGTGCATGGGGATTACTGCAGTGGTGGGGGCTCATCGAAACAGTCAACCGAGAAACGTTTCGTCTGGGCGATTCAAAATAATTCATACTTATCCAGACAGATGTATTTACTTCAAGGATTCCCTCCTCAATTACTATTATTCATGGTAGGCTGTACCAATATTTCAGAAGATACTAATTAAATTTTAAAAACTAAGTGCGAAATAAGGGTACTTTGAGCTGCCAACTGTTACAAGAAGAATAGTAACAGGCCAAGCAAAGCTGATGGGCATTTTGTCATTGATCACACAGTGCCATGATTTCATGCAGTACTGCAATTAAGGGGTAGAATTGATCTACCCTAATAGTTTAAGACTGATAAACTGCTGCTTGTCAACTTAAATTCTTATTAGTCAGTGGAAAGAAATGGTCCTGGAAATCAGTTCTCCTCACCTAGCCAGGTTAGGAAGAGCTGAAACAATATATGCATTTCCTGTTTCTCTCTGTTGACCAAAGGTCTGGATGACTAGCTCAGGCTTAGCTATCTAAAGTTAGTAGAGCTAGATCTCACCTTCATAATGCTTCGGTTTTTATTCTTTGGAAACTTCCCACATTCACAGAGCCATTGTTTAATGAGGAACAGTGCCTCTCCTGTCTATTGGAAAAGAGGTAACACTGATAACATTAGAGTCATTATAATCCACTATTTCAGTAAGTTCCTTCAATGTAGACACTTTGACAAGAAACTATGAAATCTTTTTCCTTTCTTTTTTTTTTCCCCCAAATCTATTTCATTTTGCAACCAAAAAGAGAGACAAATCAAGGAAGGAGGAAGCATTTTCTGATAGATCTGCATTAATAATTACAACTAAGCAGACTACATCTTGTTGTATGCTACATGTTAAATACCATATCAGCCAAAGTATTTGGAGCATTTGGACTCAAAATACCTGCATTTTGCAAGGCAATCATGCTTTCAGAAGGTAATACCTGTCTTGCCATTAGAAAAATCCAAAACCACAGTTCATGAGCTGCGAAGACATTGTCAGGCACCAAGGAAGAAAAATTATAAAATATACCTGTGTAATACACTGGATGTGCCACAGACTAACAGTATCGGACCTGACACAGAGTGTGATTTCCCTGCCAGTCTAAGTTAACTTCTCTTTTAATAGTTCATTAACAGGATATAACTTAGTTCATGTTAAAACAGATTTCTTACATGGAGGCAATGTTGAAATTACACATTTTTACATTACTGCTCATTATTTCTGTATAATACATTTTCCTCAGCCTTGTACGAGTCACATACAACGTTAAGACAAGCTATTATAGTCAAAAGCAATGCTAGAAATCTCATTTCAGAACTCTTATCTAAGTTTGGAACTGGTGAATAACAAAGCCTTTTGTTCCAATACAGGTCCTGTCATGTAGAACACATTAAGCATATTTCATAATAAAAATCTAGCTACAGTATCTTCTCAATACAAAACAAAACCAATACTAATATTTTTGAGTAAGTGATAAAGTTTCACATACATTTCCATTCAGATAATTTGCGGAGATGTATTTATTTAACAGTCTGTCACTGGAAAAAAATATACTCTGAGGCTATACATAACTCACATATGAAATGAAATAAAATGTGAAACTTGGTCCTCACACTGTTAAATTAGTTGTTTTGAAAGTTTTTGTATTACTGCAGTTTTTCTGCTTGGAATTCACATTCTAGCATCTCCATTTCAGTGGGCAAAAGCAGATCTGAGGATGAACACTGTCACTAAGCTTTGTTAGTTGCTCCAGTTTGGAGAGGGGCTGTTTATCAGGGAGTGTAGTCACAGGACAAGGGGGAATGGGTTTAAACTGAAAGAGGAGAGATTTAGATTAGGTATTAGGGAGAAATTCTTCCCTGTGAGGGTGGTGAGGCAGTGGAACAGGTTGCCCAGAGAAGCTGTGGCTGCCCCCTCCCTGGCAGTGTTCAAGGCCAGGTTGGATGGGGCTTTGGGCAGCCTGGTCTGGTGGAGGGTGTCCCTGCCCATGGCAGGGGGATGGAACTAGATGGTCTTTGAGATCCCTTCCAACCCAAACCATTCTGTGATTCTGTGATTCTATAATTTAGTCAAAACACACTGAAAACCTTTGTGACTCCAAATCTTCCGCCCCTTCATCTCTGAACTAATATAGTTTCACTGGATTCAGTGCTAACTTATATCAAATAAGTATCCATCCTTTTTGTTTTTATGTCATGGTCAATAAAAAATTCCAGAAGCCAAAGACCTGACTTACCATTTTCTTCCAAGTACATCAGAAGGATGCTGCTAGATTCAGTCCCTTCTATAGCATAATCAAGTGCAATGTTGCCATTAACATCTTGCAGCAGCACATTTGCTCCAGCCTACAGATAAGAATTAAAAACATTTTAGGACTTTGTAGTGAAATCTCAAAACACTGGTGGAGTTCTTATACATTCCCATTCAGAAACATTTCAAAGCTGGCAGGCTGATTATAACCTGAAACAAAACAAAGCACAACAAAAAAACCCCAAAATACAAAATAGAGGACTCTTGAATATCAAAAAGGATGGCTTTGCTTGGGATGGCTGACACTGCTGCCACCCTAGCTGTCCAACTTGCCTTTGCTGCACAGATGTGTGAGCCACTCACCAGTGAATTTTGGAACCATCCCCATTTGCAGCACAGCATTTTAAAGTAAAGTGAGCTGTCACTGATTACAGTCTGCCTTAAAACAACACACAGTAAACAGCAGTGGTTCAAAAGCTGACTGACAAGCAGCACAGAGACACATGCAGAAGGGATGGGTAGACAGCTGGTAGGGGTAACCTTGTCAGCCGGCCCAACCTTTTATGGCCGCATCCATCAATCCAACCACAAAGAGAACCATCCCTTGCTAAACAACATTGCCATTTGTCACCAACTGGAGACAATGAAAGTGAGCTTGATGATTTCAGCTGTAGTCCCTAAAGGAGACAACTTGACATTTCTCTAAGTTTCATTCAAAATTCAATAAAAAGGACAGACAACTAAAAAGAGCCATTATGAGGGGGACAAGGGGGATGGGAATAGATTAATAAGAAGCTTGAAAAGAAATCACCAGCATAATAAGAAAACTTGTATTTTCTATATTAAATATTGTTAACGTAAGAATTTTCACTATGAAGGGAAATTTTAATTTTTTTTTAATAAGAAAACTCTCATCCTTGAAAATATTATAAATGTCTAGAGGACATAAAAGTTTACATTACAGTGAAATGTCATGTATCTTCTTTAAGAGACCATAGTTTTAATTCATTTCAAGTGTTCTCTCTATGGCTTTTAACTGCAAGAAATTATGAAATAAGGGTGACCTCTGGTAAATTTAATTACTTTTCTTACCAGTTTGTATGATAAAAAATTTAACTAATAAAAATGAAGGGTACCAATGGCAGCCTTTCTTAAAACCACAGCGGCAGAGGTCAACTGTAATGAGGAATTATTAATAGAAGGTATGATTGCTTATTTCAGGAGCTTACTTTGTCAGTACTGTATCAAAGAAATACTTGTAATGGGCTCAGCTCCTGGCCGACAGTGAAATACGACATGTGAAAACTGAGCAAATCCATGTGGGCTTCATGTCATCCAACTTAAGGTGTCGAAGCTGAATTGCTAGTCAGACATGATCTCCTGGGTTCCTATTGTAGTGACGAGGGGACAGACAGGCATCAAAGAATGACTCACCTCATCCATCTCAAACACCTCAGATATCCTGCTAGATCACATCCTACAAAGCAAAATAATCTATCCTGCTACAAAGTATGCTACTTTCTCCTAGTGCCTGTGTTGCTGCACTGACTGTAAGGGGAACCTAGACAGCAAATTTAGATTAGATGACTATCTTTTAAATTGCTAAACAAGATTAGATGAGAGGAATTGGCCATCATGCTTAGTGAAAAGGAAAGGAAGATTATAAGAAAAGAGACATACAAGGTATAAAATACTATATTTGTAATAGTGTTATGAAAATTAATTTCTACTTGCCTGTCCTGCCAGACAAATTAAAAAGATGATCAAATGTTAAAGAAAGGGTGGATTTGAAGATTATAATATCTTAGCAGGATGGTTTAACAACTATTTGTTGCACTTGTTCCACTACCAGGAAACATGATTTTTGTTTGCTTTGCTTTCTGTTCACTGACCCATGAGAGTTTGCTGGTGATGTCAAGGAATCAAGGAAGTAACACAATTTCCTATCTAGCTGACTTACATACAATAAAAAAGCACAAAGTCTTGAGGGTACCTATCCTGCCCTGCATGTAAATAATCTCCAGGCAATGTCAGAAGAAAGTCAGGAGGATAATAATAAAACAAACCCACATATATTTTCATCCTCGTTAAGAAGCCAAAAGACCTTTGACATATTAAATTCAGGAAAAGTAGGGTAATTAACTTGACTAGCAGCCCACTTTTCATTCCTCTCTAAGATGTAATTGAAAGAAGGGTATAACATGGAATTACTGAGCTCCAAGCAATTTTTATTGGGTAGTTCTATATAAATTCATTTCTAAAGAAATATTCGCAATGTTCCCAAATAGAAGGTCAAGTTTGGTGAAAGCTGTGGCAGCAGAGGTAGGACAAGCACTCAGAATTCAGGTAAAGAAGCAATTCTGGGCAATGGCACACATTTAAAAGAAGTATTTTGCTTCAGAAATATTTTGTGGGTTTTAATAATAAGCATTTTTAATATGGTGTATCATCCCTGCCTCCCAATTCTGTATCTGTGAACTTACCGAGGTAAGTGCTCTGTCTCACTCTCTGGTCATTACTGAAGACCTTAAACAGGGCTGGACCAACAATTAACCCATGGGGTACACCAGCAGTGAACTGCCTGTGGTCGGACTTTTTGCTGCTGAACACAACCCACTGGTCCCGGTCACTCAAGCAGATTTCAATCCACCTCACCACCTACTTAACCCATACTTTGTCTATGAGGATGACAAGCGACACAGTATCTAAAGTCTTACTAAAATAGAGGTAAGTGACAACCACTGCTCACGCCTCGCCCACCAAGCTAGCCACCACATTGGAGAAGACTGTTTGACTCATCTGACTTCAGCATATCTAATTTTAAGAACTGTACCAAATGTGTTGAGAATAGCCACAAACACTGTGATTTGTAAAGTCTATCGCTGGCTATAAAACAAGTTTCACATCAGGGAATTTTACTTAATTTATTGGCCAACTAACAAACTTGTAATTACTGATTCTGCTATGAAAAAATAGAAACAGGCAAACAAACATAGAGCTACACTTGGACTCCTCTCCAGACACTGCTCCTCCCCTTCCTGCCTCCAAACTCCTTGCCACTGTCACGCTACGCCTGCAGTGGGGAGTGTGGTAGGTTGGGGTCAGCACATTGTGGTTCCTCTTTGGTGGCTTTTTGTTTCTTCCTCCATTGCTCTGGCATGGGCTCCTTCACTGGCCACAGTCCTCCCAGAGACATAACCCCCCTCAAGTCCTCTGCTCGGTCCCCACTTGCGCAGTTCTTTCGCTCCAGCCCTGCTTGCATCCCCCCACTGCTGGCATCATGCAGGTTTTGCCCCGTAACAAACCCCAGTGTGCTCTAGAAAGAAAGTTAATCTAGGTATAGAAAGGTGGGGAATTCTACCGCATTTCCCTTCCTTAGTGTATTGCACGATATCCTGCCCAAAAGATGCCTGACAGGTTGTCAGTATGATGCAAACTGTACACATCAACATTTCGAAGTGCTCGTAGTATGGACATTTCTTCCTGTTCATTCTGGCTACACATTTGCCTGCGATACACTGGAAGTTACTCACTGCTAAATGTGACACAGACTTTACAGTTGCTCAGGATTTCCTTTATTCCCAGAAACCTCTCAGCTAGTTATGGCCAGTTCTGAAAGCTGATCTGAAATCTTATTTTCTAATTATAATGCCATCTTTCCATTTAGCTACTTGAATAAGTAAAGACAAGGTGGCAATCCCACAGGTGCCAGAAGAAAGGGCAGAAGCTCACACAGGTCGCTGGTAGGGGTCAGAGCAGAATAAAAGAGAGAGAGGGACAAACTAAGCAGCAGAAAAGCAGCAAAAGTACAGACACAGCATGACAAAGATGTGGAACATTATGCAGGTACACCTTAGTTCAATTCAGACAGCCAAAATTGTGCTAAAGAACTTGAGTCCTACGGTTACATATATGGCCTTATAGGCCAGACAATAAGAAACACTGACAATATTAGAGATGCAGATGGAATTCATGTTATCTGAATACAGTCTTCCTTTGTTCTTAGGTTTCTGTTCACAGCTCTTGAAGAAAATATGAGAAATATTGTCCCCAGGCTGCTGATATTAGAGTTTCCAAATTTATATGCATACCTTGTTTATATTCAAAATGCAATTCTGTATTTATTCCATTTCAGTTCAAATGTTTTATCCACCGGCTAGAATTCTGCATGCAGTGCTCAGTGTATATGAAAAGTTACTGGCTTACCCATTCTCAACAAATCCTCATTCTCAAGTTATATCTCAGTAAGATAAATGTATTGCAAAATTTCATCCAATATATCCCATAAATACAAAATATATTTTTGAGAAAAATATTTGTCTGCAATGATATATTGCTTCTATTTTAGAAAGGCTGCAGAAGGAATGTCTCTAAATATATCATTAAAAAATGTTCCCAAAGACACCTAGTTCAATACACAGAATGCAAAATGTAACCGAAGTGCGTGCTCTGCCATGCAGAGCAACATCCACATGTAGAGAAAGTGTATGAGAGTGAACTCTGGCGATCAATAATGACTGAGCAGACAGTGCCAGCTTTGCACACTATCCTCGCATGACCAAAAATCAGGGCCTGCTGCCAAAGAGAAAATACCTTTGGCTAGTGAAAGGAGACAACATTTCCTTTGTGGTTCCAGAAATGATGATTGAAAAAACTTCATTTTATCTTAGGATCACTTAACTGTGCATTTGCTAATCCTATTTTAATTTCTGCCTATTTACTTATTTGTAGAATCTCTGATGTGTTTTCATTTCAGACAAATGGAGTAGAATAGCTTAAATCCACAGAGATGCAAAACCGATGACCCTGAAGATTAGGTACTGAGCTCAGGAGCAATACAGCACGAGGTGGGTTGGATGTGAACAGTTTCACAGCAGCAATCTATGCGCATACTCCCGTTTTTTGCCAACATGTAGTTTTAGAAGACTTCCCATTCAGTGGAAGAGAAATGAACAACTTCAGACTCACTGCAGAGTACATGACACAACGTACATTCCCACTATAACTTATCCCATGATCACATCCTCGTACAGCTAAAATTCTAGATAATTTAGGATAGTACAGGGAAGAACAACACCTTGCACAGCAGGTTGTAGTAGGAACTGAACTCTTCCTTCCCAAATAATGTTCCAGAAGGTGGGGAAAGAATCAAAAAGCTTCTGAAGTCCAAGCACTATTGGAAGTTTTGATTTGCAAAACACTTTGACTTACAAAAAATAGTAACTTCATACATAACCACATGTGAATGGACTGTGAGCACAGCCAGAGTACTCTGCAGGGCTCTGTCCCCATGCAGGCTACCCCTTGCCACTTGGCCCAACTGCAAAACAATAATTGCAGTCACAACCTCATCGGACTATGTTGCTGTAGCTATAACCCAGTAGATCAACGTCCAAACTCCCACTGGTTAAATAAGAGTTGAGTTTAGTCCATATTCTACATTTTGGAAGCCTAATGACTGATACTGTAAACTAACAAGTAAACAATTTCTTTTTCATTTTCTCCATCAATCTTTTTTTTTAAGAATTAATTTAAATATAAAAATCAATCTATCACACAGAGCAGCAAACCTTTAATTAAATATTTGATTTTTTAAACAGTCTTAAAACTTCCTTCTTCTGTGCAACATATGTAGGTTTATCAGTGCTATTTACTAGCTGGATAAAAATCCTTGCTACTCTTTCTTATTCCAAGTGTTTCTTACACAACTTATCTCAAGATTCCCAAATGAGAAATATCTCTACCTACCACTACTCAAAAAAGAACAAGGATCCAATGTACCAAAATTTACATAGTATTTCTGTCCTCTGTGTTAACCACTGTTTCCATAAGGGAAAGGCTAGCAATTTTTCAGTAACAGCTTGGACAATTAACTTTTTCTTAATTTTTTTTTTAATATAACCACATGATTTACAAACTCCTCCTTTTTATAACATAGAATCATAGAATCACAGAATATCCTGAGTTGGAAGGGATCCATAAGGATCATCGAGTCCAACTCCTGGCACCACACAGGACCAGCCCAATCAGAGCAGATGACTGAGAGCATCGTCTAGAAGCTTCTTGAACTCAGCCAAGCTCAGTGCAGTGACCACCTCCCTGGGGAGCCTGTCCCAGGGCCTGACCACCCTCTCAGAGAAGAACCTTTTCTTGACCTCCAACCCAACCCTCCCCTGTTGCAGCTTCATGCTGTTCCCTTGGGTTCTGTTGCTGATCACCAGAGGGAGAAGATCAGCACCTGCCCCTTTGCTCCCCCTTGTGAGGAAGCTGTAGGCTGTGATGAGGTCTCCCCTCAGTCTCCTCTTCTCCAGGCTGAACAAACCAAGGGACTTCAGCCTCTCCTCGTACGTCTTCCCCTCTAGATCCTTCACCATCTTTGTTGCCCTCCTTTGGACACTCTCCAATAGTTTTATATCCTTTTTGTACTGTGCCACCCAAAAATAACATGGTGTTAACCATGTAAGTAGACCAAGACTAACTGTAGTTCTTCGCAAAACATTGGTGGCGTTTCACTTTTTGTTACATGAGTAGTTAAGTTTTCTTCCCTTTATTGACCTACTTCTTCACATTAATTCCATTAAAAGGTTTTGCTCACTGAAAGATGTTCAAGGTTTACACACACACATACTCTCATGTATACTATGGTTACTGTGCAAATAGTACATCCTTCCAAAAGCCCTTAGTGTACTGTCAGTTAAAAAAATCCAAAACCAACAGTAATCAGGGTATAATGCTTTTTTCGCTTGTGAGCAAGGAAACATACAGGAAATCACATATGTTTATGGGCTCCATGGCGCTATGGGATCTTGCTCTCCAACCTCAAAGGTTTGCATAAATTTTGCAAATAAATTACAGGTTTGCAAAAAAAAGATACCAATCCCAGAAATCTAGCTGGCTCCTCTATTTGCGGCTCCTATTGGGCTCATTCATTTACAAAGCGAAATGGATCAAGTTGCCCTACATAGTACCATGTTTTAGGTCATCACCACTCAATCTCACTTTTCACAAATTCACAAAGCTAAGTAGAACAGGAAGTGCTAAGGCACGGCTCAAAAAAAAAGTCAAAGACTTCTCCACATTAGCAAACCACAGACAATGAAATAAAAGATTAAATGAGATTGAGCAGCTGCTCTCAGTTCAAAAGCATGTTTTCCTTCCAACTCATTTCAACAACAGATTTTCTGAAGGCAGGAAATTATTTCACAGAAATAACAATTTAGTTACTAGAAGAGCTGGGAAAAAAACAAATGAGAGTTTTAGTAATTACAGTTATAGATCCTCCGTTGACAGTTCCCTTACCTGTTCCTGTCATAATCCAGGTTTATCAGCTTACTAAGAAGCAAACTGACACACACAATGTGGGTTACTACTTTGGTTTTCTCTTTTGGGGTATACAACAATTTAGAAACTATTTTAATAAAACTAGATATTGTCTCTCAGAATGCTGACTGCAGTATTAATACTTTCCTTTTACCTTTTTCCACATAATTCTTTAAGGAAGCCCCTTCCCCATGACACCATAGATTCTTAAGATACTTGGGATATAGTTAATCAATTTATATCAACTCCAGAGTAAGGGAAGGATTGCTGTTCCAGAACAACAGGTCAAAAGAAGCCCATGAAAAAGCCAGGTATCCCCTAAGCAGACTCAGAACTAGGAGGCTACCATGTAGCTTACTTCTTTCTAAATTTTTACTTTTATTCCTCCTCTTCTTGGGCTTCATGGAGAACAGAAGAGTGATCGCAAATGTTTAGAAGCCATCTATAAAGATATGTAAGTTCTTTTATAGGCCATGGCACACAGCACAATCACTTCCAAGCTGCCCTAGCTTCTGTTTGGGCTTTAATGACCCTTAATGTAGCCTGCCAAAGGAAAAGGAAAAGAAAAAAAAAAAAAAAAAGACAACACACTCCCTTTATGGAAGACAGGAGTGGGACTGTGTCGTCGTTTTACTCCAGCCGTTGGCTGGGCACCACATAAATGCTCGTTCAGTCCCCCTCATTGGAAAAGGGGGAGAGAATCAGAAGAGTGAAAGTGAGAAAACTCGTGGGTTCAGGTACAAGAGTTTAATCAGTGAAGCAAAAGCCGCGTGCACAAGCAAAGCAAAACAAGGAATTCATTCCCCACTGCCCATGGCAGGCAGGGGTTCAGCCATCCCCAGGACAGCACGGCTCCATCACGTGTAATGGTGACTTGGGAAGACAAACGCCATCACTCCGAACGCCGCTGCCCCCCCTTCTTCTTCCTCCCAAGGCCCTTATAAACCGAGCATGACGTCATATGGTATGGAATGTCCCTTTGGTCAGTTGGGGTCAGATGCCCTGTCTGTACCCTCCCAACTCCTTGTGCACCCCCAGCCATCCCACTGGCGGGGCGGTGCGAGAAGCCGAAAAGTCCTTGGCTCTGTGTGAGCATCGCTCAGCAACAGCAAAAACATTCCCACTATCACCGCTACTTCCAGCACAAATCCAAAACACAGCCCCATACTGACTTTCTTGAAGAAAATTAACTCTCTCTCAGCTGAAACCAGGACAGACTGATAGAAAACCATTCCCCAAATAGGCATATCTGCTATACAGCTAATCCTAGCAGTCCCTTTTATATACTTCAAAGGAAAACAAATAAATTAAAATTTCAGCCGTACAAAAGCAACATTTCATTAGCCTGTTCTTCATCCTTTTTAGGGCAGTTTCCATGACTGTCGCCTGAGGGGACACACCTGGTCTTTGATTAAATGGGAATTTCAGTAAGTCAAACCTGATCACTTGAGGTTCAAAGTACTATGTTCTATAAATAACCATCTATAACTTTTCTCACACAGTTAATTTACTTGCAGGTAGTTAAATTCCACATCCAAACACCACCACCACTAATGGTAATAGATACCAGACCTAGGCATAACTTTTCCAAAACAATAAGAATTTACTGAGGAAAACCTATTTATTAAAACCCGAACTTTAAAAGTATTCAAGAAGTGCAAGCAGCAGTCTCATCATGTAGGAATTTCCAAATGGAAAATATTTTATTCCTTTCTTTCCAGAGTGTATCTTAGCAAAGTAGTCCGTAAAAGAACCCAAACTCCATACAGCAATTCAGAAGTAAAATCTGTGGATCACAAATCAAAATAAGAACTAAAAAGATCTAACTGCATCCATCATGTTTGCAATTTGATACATTAACAAATGTTCCATGCATGCTTGACATGGTCTTCTGTAGCTACAGAGAAAATTACAGGAAGAAATCATAGAATCATAGAATCATAGAATGGTTTGGGTTGGAAGGGACCACAAGGATCATCCAGTTCCAACCCCCGCTGCTATGGGCAGGGACACCCTACTGTCTGTAATACCGTGCCTGTCACATTACCAAAATTATTCTTGCACAAGAAGCGGGAACTGTCTGCCATCCGGATGAGCATTTTCAACATGCCTGATCCCACATCACAAAAACACAAACACAAAGCTCAGTCCCTCTCGTCTGTGACAATGCAGCCTACAGAACCAAAGCTGAATTCAGAGCCTTGTCAGTGCCCTCCGGGCACATAAAATAAACTGGAGAGACTGGAAATCAGCAAAAAGACACTTTAAAGGAAATCAGGAGATCACTCAGTGCTGAAAATTTTATGCCAATACACTTAAATAATTGCTAAAACATATGTATTTGTATTAATATAAATTTATGCTATGCCATAACTACTTACTTTTTTCTCTCATAGCTATGGGCTAGACCATTCAGAGAAGTTGGAAATTCACTTATCCTTGTGTAAGTAAAGTATTTCAGCTGCTGTGTGGATACAAGCTCTTTAATTCATGGCACTTCTAAGTTCCACATTGAAAAAATGGGCATCAAAACCTGAACATGCAACTTAATTCTTGGTCAAAATATACTTTTTTGTTATAATCTAGAATGGATGCATGCCAGTGTGCATAAAGAACATTATAGTGTTCCAAAAATCCCAGACATCTTAACCTCTGTGACTGGTTAAGAAAGGATAAAAAAATGTGCTAATACAGTGGTTGTGTATAAAAAGCATCATATAGATATATATTTGTAAGATCATGAATGCCTACTGAAATACCCAATTGTATTTGAAAAGGTACTTCTTGGTTGTTGAATTACTTCACACAAATAATAAATGTAGTATCACAGTTCCACAAACATTTTGATAATTATTTAATTAATGAATAACGCATTTTTCCTTAAACTAATAGAATGTAGGCAATGTCAGTTGACAGAAATAATTTTCAGTAGAGTTAAGGAGAAAAAAAAAAGACTGTCATGGCACATATTACAGATTGCTTGACAGGCATAGTCTGTTCGACTAATGCATTCAGAAGATAAAAGAATTAGCACTGATGACTGAAAACTAAAGACCAACATTTTCCCATCTGTTTGTGCACCATGGGGACTTAAATTCCGCCCATCAGCTGGAAGGCATGTAAAGGCAAATAAAATCCCACTCAGTTCCAGTACTGAACACTTCTGATAACACCGCAGAAGTGTAATATGTTTTCAATAACATCTTTCAAAGTGAAATACATCTAAGCATACAGTTAGGAGATGAGAAGTTAAAATTTACTAACCCAGAAGGTATCTAACAAAAAATAATGTATATTTCTCAAGTTACCACTATTTCCATGCCCTAGCACTACGACATTCATGAGGATTTGGGAACATTTCAGCAATTCTAAATGCATACAGATATTTACTTGGATCTTAATTAGTTGGCAAGTCAGCTTTCATGGCTGTTCTTCATATTCTGATTCCTAGCATGCATCATCAAGGTTTCTTGAAATTTAAGGTCTTAATTTCTAAGCTAAATAAAGTCTGGTTTCCTTGACTTAGCTTTACCTCAAGTGATTATTTTTATTTCCTCTCTTCTCCCACCTAAATCTCTGAAAACATGCAGAAACATCAAGTTAGTTTGATTAGAAATTAGGAGGACAGAATTATTGTCATTATATCTATTTCTGTTTCCTTACTTCCATACTTCATTCTGTATTTTCCAAAACTTCAACTAAACATTTTTCACATAATCAGAATCTGTGGCTTGAATGCATGAACAAATTTTGCCATACAATATGAACACTAATTGTATCAGCCTTGGTATGTCTTCTTCATGTGTAATCACTGCTGGTTTTAAACCTATGAGGAAGGAGGCCATAATTTTTTTTTCTCTTGCTCTTGCTGGCCAGATGTGAGGTCAGGGATGGGATAATTTAGCTTAGACACAGCGTAGGGCAAATGAAGCTATAGTGCTTTTGGTGTGATGCTGATTTCCATCAATAAGCTTGGATCATGGGCAGAATGTGTTCAAGTCCAGCACTAGGGATCCCACATAGCCATGGGTTTAAACATCCAATTCTCTGCACATAAGCTTTATTCAAACAGAAATTACAGAAATGCATCTTGCTCTCGAGATATGCACTTGTCTTAATGTAAACCATTATTTCAATATTCTACCTGCCAAAGAATTGCCTTGCATTTTAAAAAAAGTATATTAAAGAGCAGCTAGTGAAAAATCGTATGTCTATGATTCTCATCTCGAAAGCCAAGTATGACAAAAAGAAAACAGTATCTGTGTGTGCGTCTCTGTTTGTTTATGGAGATACCTCTTGGGTCAAAATACCTGTTTCAGTTTTAGTGACGGCTTCTCAGAAAAGAAGCAAAAGATGATGCATTAGGGTATCAGAAGGGTGTGTGAAAAAAGATCCGTCTTTTTGCTTAGTATGCAAAAAAACCCCTTAATTGGGAGAAGTACATGAATTGGATGGATCAGTTTGCATGTCACAAAAATAAGCTAAGACATACATGAACTCTTGTAATGAAACCATTCTCTTCGAAAGCAAGAAAAAATTGAGAATACATCTCAGAATATATCTTCTTCACTGTAATTTAGTATTTATGCTGGAAGTTCAGATATACTAAAGAAATAACAATAAAAAATTATAGCAAAATCTATTTGCATGATATTATAAAGAAAAGTTCTCTTTGCTGAAAGCAGCATTTAGTTCTATTTTTAAGACACTGCAGCAAAAATGCTAAAGATCAGAATGAGGTCAACAAAAAGGGTGGTTGAAGTACGGAAGGATGGATATTTGACTTGATATTGCCAGCTTTCAAATTATTTGGCAAGAAAAGGGAATTAGAAGGGAACCTTCAAAGAGCATTGATGACTAAAGACTAAAATTTCCCCATCTGCTTGTGCACATGGGACTTGCACACTGCCCATCAGTAGCAGAGCTTATGGAAAAAAATGAAATTATTCAAGCACTGAATGCCTCTGATAACAGTATAGGAGCACACTTTCTTTTCATTTTTATTTTAATTATGATCATTAAAAATTATGACAGGCACAGAGAAAAATGATCAGTCCCTGTCTCATAATACTGCAACAAAAGGTCACTTCATGAAATTATTGCCTTTTATTTTTAGAACAAATAGAAGAAAATTCTCCTTCACACAGCAAGGACTGAGCCTTTGGAATTCCCTGTCAAAACATCTTTAAATCAAACACTGCAGTTAGAGTTAAAAGTTACTTTATAACCATTAATAAAGCTTGTAATTACATAAGGTCAACCAAATCCCATATTTTAGGAAACAAAAAGATGACTCCCTGGGGTTAGTGAGAACTGTCATTTACGCTCAGCATTGGACAGTCAGTAAGGCACAATTTTACTGTAGGCAAAATGGGGATAGGAAGCATCCTCTGACTATCAACTACAATACCGCTAGTTTAGAGCACAAATAGGAAAATAGGACAGCAAGTATTACCTTTTACTAATATATTTTCTACTAAGTTGTGTGTGTATGTGTGTACATATATATATAAAAATATATGCATGCATATATATGGGGAAGTGTTCATACAAACATACACACACACACACACACACACTCTCCAAATGAAACAGCTGGGGAAAGTTCTGCCCAGTAGTTTCACTCAAAGGGGTTCCAACTCTGACCCACCACTGCTGAAGGCAGAACAAACAAAACAACCACATGGAGCACTAAAGAAAGTAAGCTGATTTTGATGTCCCAGTAAAGACTGGAAGCTGATTTTGAGGAGCTGGTAGCTTCCAGGCTCAATTTAAATAAATGAAATGGCAGAAAATATAACTAGGGACAAAACTGAAGACCCTCTTTAACATGATGGTCTTCTTACTCCCTCTGTATGGGGAGCTAGTCTTTTCTTCCAGTCTATGCACACTGTCATATCCAAGACTGTAATTGTGCAACTTGGAAAATACAGATGCTGAATGTTCTGATTTTTGTTCTCTGGTCTGTCTTGAGATTACACGCACAAAGATATAGAAATTAAATATGCTTCAAATGGCACGTGGAAACAAATAGCACTACTTCAGGCATGACGTTAGATATTACCATTTTACTAATGCAGAGAAAAAGTCAAAGTCTACATTGAGGTATATACATGTACAGTAAAAACAAAGCAAACTCTGTACTACACGTCTCTGGTATAAAAAGCAAGAGATTAAACAGTACATAATACATGAATAGCTGTGTACAGCACATAGTTTCTGCAAAGATAAATGCATTCGTTTCACGCAAGGAACTAAGAGTACAAAACTGCTAATTTAACTCAGTTAATTTGCATTTTTGTTATGAGACAGATTCATTGTTTTGATTGATAACATCAACATATTCCCAGTGTACAGGGAAGGGACTGTGTAGCAGCTTAATCTGCACCCAGGGTGACACGGTCCTGCTGGTTAGTAATTAAATCTATACACTCTACAAACAAGTCATTGTGTGAAATACCAAATGTATTTAGGAAGTTTAGTATGTCAGTCATCTTAATGCAGAACTGGCTTCTCAGAACATCAGCATGTAATTAGAGAACTTGCTAGACAAGCCGGTTGTCCTGTTATTTTCCTGTGCTTGGGTAATGGATGAAGTGCAGCAGATATCAAAAACTTCCAGTTTTAAAAATCAGTAATTTGCTGTGTGGGACTGCAGGATCCTAAAACAACCGTGAGCGAAATACATCCCCCATGCCAAATTTTCTCATTAATTATAAGAGAAGGAAAACATACACTTATAACTCCTACCAATACAAGCATAACCACAGTGACATTTATATATTAATCAAACATAAGCTTCTAGATTTATTTGCATAAAACACTCTCAATCAATTAATGCATATATCAGGAAAGTGTCAGAATTATACACAAAATTGAAACAAATTGAAGATTTATCTATGTGTTTTATCAGACAGATTTTTTTTACTAGTGCTCATATAGTGTAATCTTAGCAGTAATCGAGCAGCGTAGGGGAAAGGGACCTGGGGGTCCTGGTGGACGGAGGGATGACCATGAGCCAGCAATGTGCCCTGGTGGCCAGGAAGGCCAATGGCATCCTGGGGTGCATTAGAAGGGCTGTGGTCAGTAGGTCGAGGGAGGTCCTACTACCCCTCTACTCTGCATTGGTGAGGCCGCATCTGGAGTATTGCGTCCAGTTCTGGGCCCCTCAGCTTAAGAAGGATAGGGAACTGCTAGAGAGAGTCCAGCACAGAGCCACTAAGATGATCAAGGGAGTGGAACATCTCCCTTATGAGGAAAGGCTGAGGGAGCTGGGTCTCTTTAGCTTGGAGAAGAGGAGGCTGAGGGGTGACCTCATCAGTGTTTATAAATATGTTAAGGGTGAGTGTTGGGAAGATGAAGCCAGGCTCTTCTCGGTGTCATTAAGCGATAGGACAAGGGGCAACGGGTCCAAGCTGGAGCATAGGAGGTTCCGTGTTAATATAAGGAAAACTTTTTCACTGTGAGGGTGACAGAGCACTGGCACAGGCTGCCCAGAGAGGTTGTGGAGTCTCCTTCTCTGGAGACATTCAAAACCCGACTGGACACGTTCCTGAGTGATGTGCTCTAGGTGGCCCTGTCTTGGCAGGCGGGGTTAGACTAGATGGTCTTTCAAGGTCCCTTCCAACCTCTATGATTCTGTGATTCTGTGAAATGATGAGGTGGTAGGCAGCTATCATCTTCCTGTCATTCTGCCCAGCAACATTTGTCCGTAGTGATTCCCTTATCATTCTCTGGTCTTCATCCCAAAACATACATTTTCCCAACTTCCAATACAAACATCCTTCTTCCCAAGAAATGCAATATCAGTAATCTGGCAGTATTTATTTTAATACAACAAATAATTCCCATCTCTTAACATTTTGGAAAAATGCTATTTACTGTGTTTTAAAACTTTGCAACGTATCATTGTTTTTAATGAGAGTCATCTGAAATGAAGGCAAGTCTGATTTGATAAACTTTGATTTTTTACAGAGCTGAAGATGAGCTGTTCTTTGGAAATTGTATAAAAAGCCACTTTTTTCCTGTGCTTTCATATTCCAGCTTTTATACACTTTTTCCAACATCCCTTCAGCCTTTCATCCTTGTGGACAGCAACCACATCTTGCTCAAGCTCATTACCAAAACAAAAAACCCAACCAAACCTACAACCAACTTTCCACTATTTTTCAGTTCATCTTTAATTCCTACTCTTCATTATGCATCCCAGTCTCATTATCTTACCTTGTTCTTACCAAATTGAATTACCTACTTTTTCGCACATAGCCTTCACCAATTATTCCAGAGTTGGAACATCAATGTTTTCCTCCACCTTTCCTATTCTAATTGAAAAATCTTCAAACACATGTGCAAACAGGAGCCTTTTCCTGACCCTCATGTCCCCTCATTTATTACCTCCATGAACGCTGCACTGTTATAATTTACCTAAACCATCTGCTTTCAATATGTAAGCCAGTTTTTCCTGCAGCAGTTTTCTTTTCAATGACTTTACACATCAATCTTTATGGTGGCATATCAAGACAAGTTGCCCTTGAATTTTTGATAAATGGTATCAGTGTTGCATTTCCCCCTACTAGCTCAATCAGAAATTCAAGAATTCATGAAGATTCATTTGATGGTTCTTTTTTCATAGGTTCATGCTCCCAAGACCTTCTAAATTATGCATTACAAACTGTGCTATAGTGATATTTCACTCCAATGTTTCCCAAATGAAAACACTCAAAAAGCCATATAAGATTGAGGAGGAGGGGAAGGTGTTGGTTTGGATGGAGTTTTTTTAGCATTGCAGGACAGCTCTATCCAAATAAATAACATGGTATTAACTTGCCTGGAGGAATATCCCCCTGTCGTTTTTTTGGGTTTTTTTTTTTTTTTGTTTTTTTTTTTTTTTCCAGAAGACAGCGGATGACAAGGCACCTTTAGTCTGGGAATCACATCTACCATCCTTGTCATAGATCTGTTTTACTAGAAATTTGGAGATGCTGCAAGGTTCAGTAATTTTCTGAGAGACACTCATTTTTCTTAGCCTCAAGGAAAGGGTGATGATGAGAGATCTCAAAAGACAAGATGTATCTTTCTGGCGTATTATGGCTATGGTGAATAACATGATAAATTACAGAAAGAAAGTAAGAGAGAGAAGGAACTGAAGGAGTCTCATCTCTGTTGAAGATTTCATAGTTTTTGAGGAGTGTCTAAAGAAAAAGGCAAATGCAATCTTTCCTTACTACTCCGTGTGTGTGGGTGGGTGGGTGGGTGGTGGTGGTGTGACATAGATCTGTGTAGGTAAATGTCCCCACAAGAGGAAGTACACTACACACATATGTCCTGTTCCATTAGATCTAACACCAATGGCACACTAAGAACCATTGCAGCCAAGCCGTACAACACACTAAGCTGCCAAAACCACCTCTTTCCTTGCAGACTTTCCTTTCCTAGGCTTCAAGAGAGTCAGCAATACACATTTTCTAGCAGATATACTGCTGGCTGACCTTCATGCTAGGTTGATAGTAGTGTCCCAGTTAGTACAGGCATACATTACACAACACTAATCTAGATCTTTCACATCCCAGACTGCTGTTCTAATCACTAGATCAGTGATCTTCAAACTATTCTTATTGTACACCCCACTGGTAAACAATTTTTGAGCATGCACCCCCAATGTATTTCTATTTCTTTGTTTATAAATTATATACATGTGCCACTTTATTAGGATATTACGTACATTATAAAACATACACAAAAATAAACATTAAAAAAAGGAAGAGATAACAATGCAATAAAGAATATTTTAAAATAATTTTTATTTTGTGTATTAATGGTGCAAAAACCAATTTGGTCTGTTATTAATAATACTAGTATTCTGAATGAGAACAATAGGATTGAATATGATTCATTATTTTGACAATTTTTGGTTTAACGCTTTATGCTACAGTGATTCAAAGGTCTCTTTCCAAGTTCAGTTTACTTCAACACTTGGTTTTAATGTCTGTCATAGCTGGAAAAGATAGCTCACAAAGATACATAGTTCCAAATGGAAGACGGACATTGCTGCTGCCTACTAAATCATGGTCCTAATTCTTCAGCCCCATCTACCAATTGAACAAAGGTTTTTATGGAAATTTGGCTAGGAAATTTCCATCTTCCCTGATGTCAATCACCCTCTCTTGCAAACTAATGAGAAGTTGTTGCATTTTTATTTTTAACAAATGGGTTCAAAACCCACTGAAACTTTTTGGAATATATTTAAACAGGTTAGGAAATTCTGTTTCTGAGTTTTGTCAGTGTACGTATACAAGAGATTTTATATAAGCATCATTTTCGGCAACAAAATCATATAACAATGGAAATGTTTCCAAACATCTCTCTTCAAAATGCTCGCGAGCTTCTTTTGAAGAGCAGTTGTTTTCCTACTCAATGTTAAACCATCAATTTTACTTTAAAAGGATAAGTGCTTATTTTTTTCCAAAAAATTTTGCTAGGTAGCATACTACTGACAGTGACTTTTCAACACCGAAAAGGTCATTAGATTTGGAACGTTTGTCTTTTTGAAAAGCAAAAAGGTGGAACTCATCTCTAAGTTCAGCAACTCTTTCAAGCCCTTTGCCATGAGATAACCAGTGAACCTCTGTGCAGAACAAAAGAATTTCACAGTCACTCATTACAAAGTATTCTCAAGATTCTACTATTTTAAGGTTTTGTTGTTATAAAATTAACCAAACTGATGACATCCCATAGGACTTTGTGCACGTCAGGGTCCAACTTCCTGGCTGCGATACCCTGCCTAAGAACGAAGCTCGGAGAGAATTTCAGGTGTGGTGCCAACTCTATAACTGCACCCCAGAATCCTTTCTCACTTCAGTCAGAGCAGCTGCTCCATCAATGGTTGCACTTGCATAGTTTTTCCATGTAACATTTTTTTTAGTTACAGTCATTCACTGCTGGGATTATATCCCCTTTGGCACATCTTTCTTTTAGTGGCTCACAAGAAGGTAGTTCTTCGTGTATTTCATTACTGAAACAGAATCTAGCAAATACCGTCAGCTGAGACATGTTAAAAAACTGTTAAAAACACCTGTACTTTCATCCAGGCACATAGCAAACGTCCCACACCGTGTAATTTGTTCTAATACTTGTTTCTTCACTTCTTCAGAGATGCTTTCTAACATCTTCCAACTGCATTCACTGACAAAGGAGTGCGTTTTAGAGTTTATCACCACATTGTTTTCAGTGTATTATTTCCGCCTTTTTTACTGCAGCAGGAAGGACAAGTGTCCCCCCAATAGTATGTGCCTTTTTGTCTTTTGCTATTAAGAAGCCTCAAAAGAAGCTTCTGAATATTTATTAAGTTTAGTTAAATTTTGTAAAATACCGTATGGAGTATTGCATGACTATAAACATCGCTGATTAGATCTAATTAGATTGGCAGTGGTTTTACCTTGTAATGATGAAGACCTTACACTAAAACTAGGAAAAATATTTGCTCTGCCGTTTCCCTGTGTATTTGTGCTGTCATCATCAGCCTTATTATCTTCAATCTGCAATTTCTTTTCAGGAACCTTTTTAAGCCACTTGTCTATTTTGTGAGAGTTAGTTCAGTTAAAACTCAGTAATATAACCCATAAACCCATGTAACCAGGCATACACAAACTGCAGCACCTTGCAATACGCTGCAGGTGGGTGAGTGAGTGAGAGCAGCCCTGCCAACACCTCTGCACTGTGGAGCACCCACTCTTCCTGCAGGACACCTCGCCTGCCGACCGTAACATGGCACCCTCAGACCCATGGATGGCATGATGGTGCCAGCGTCAATGTGTATATTAACAATTACAAAAGCTTAATTTCTTTCATGTATTTTTAGATAAAAATACATAAAACCAGAAGTTCTGATACCCCCAAGAAATCATCTTGCGCACCTCCTGGGGTGTCCATCCACTTTGAAGACCGCGGCACTAAATCTCATAAATCGAAATTTTCTCATTTCCAAACATTTCTTATATTTGTATAGCTCCTGGCAAAACCTGGAAGCCAGTGAGAACGAGGAACTGTTAAGTTTCAAGCAACTGTTGGATTTCAAGCAAATGTCACCAAAAGATTGTCTTACAGCATTTTTATCTTCTTTTTGTAATCCTTTTAATTAGTTTCCTGATTAATCAAGCTCCTTCACTGACATATTTCTCACATGTCAGCCTTTTCATATCCGTTATTAAGATAATATTCAGGTTTATGAGCCAGTCTCCAGTTTCTCTTACAAATACTGCTGAGGCACACAATTAATTACAGATCTAAATATCATTCTCAACTTACCACCAGTGACTATACATCTGATGTTTCGTAGCTTTGGAGTTTCTTTTCTTGAGGAAAATAGCCCTTTATTATTTTTCCCTTTGATTTCATACTACTTGCCTGTCATACATTTTATTTTCAAATATATGAAAACAGTATATTAAAAAAATATTACTAATACTTGAAAAATAGTGATATCTTTCTGGTAATTAATATGTCTAACTTCTCCTTCTGAATTACCTTCTTAAATGAAATTTTCTCGTGCCTCTTTTCGGGCCATAGAAATTTAGCCATAATCTGACAGGTATCAAATATCCATCACATAACTTTATTTGCTGTTGTTCACAAAAGTATAGTTTTTAATATCCTCTGTATCTTACTTTATTATTTTAAGGACACAACCAGGATAATTATATCTACACAGCCCCGTGAACAGATGTCATGTGGGAATGTAGTACTAGAATGGATCTCCTGAGGCATTACTTTGATAATGCACGTAAACACATAACATAGAATCTCATTCACAACTTTAAGATCCATTTTAAAGCCAATTGGGGCTAGGGGGAAAACAGTTTGTAGTTTATCCCCTGCTGGTCCTGCATGGGATGCTGTTTTCCAAACAGTGTCTCCTAATGCTGAGAAAAGATAGTTTAATTTCTGTCTTAAGCTTATTCCTTGACATTTTATAATAATTTGTTTTCATGCAGTAGAAACTCAGGACTGAACAGCTCATTTAAGTTCTTCTCTATCCTGATCGATTTACAGAATTTTTTACAACCTTTCTGGTTTTTGTTTGTTTGTTTGTGGGTTGTTTTTTTTTTTTTTAAGTTAAACATATTGGTTTTAGCTCTTCTCATAAGATAGACTTCCTATTCCCATTTTTCTTTTCAGTTTTCCTTGGTACAATTCAGCATTCTCGAACACGACTATATATAATTAACTGCAGACTGTTATCTCTTGTACGGTGGTGTAATGCTCCAATAACAAGTGAATGTCCCAAACATCTGGGAATGTCAACCAAGGGCAGGGCCTGCGGAGGGAGGGTGTTTTCTTGGGAGCCCATCCATCTTCACCTGCAACATGTGGACAAAGACCTCTGCTGCGCATGTGCGCCTGTGAGGGGTCATCGCTCAGGCAGCCCTGAAGGGAGGGGGCAGTGAGACCGCCAAGACCCCCACAGCCCAACGCCTCATTCCTGAACATTCTGGAACATTCCTGAGCACACACTAAGCATGCATTATGAAAGGGTTAAACAAGAGATTTGTGCCTGCCCGTTACCCAAGGACTGCAGCCACAAGCAAAGAGCTCTGCCAGATCCCCAAGATGGTGAAATTTTTCTGTTTTCTTTATTTCTGTCTTTCTTTTCCTCTCTGCCACACTCTTTGTCTCTAACTTAATTTTTGGCACATTAGGGTAATCTTTCATAGTTCTGCTATTGGTATAACTTTTGCCAAGCCACTGTCTTTTGTGGTTCTGCTGGGTTTTAACTAAATTTGTGGTTTGTTTGAACTCTAGATTAATTGTCATTACTCCCAATTACTGCACAGAGAATTAAAAATTACCTCTCCCTTACATCTACTGAGTGGGATGGGACAAGTGGCAACAATACTTTTGCCTTTCTACTGGAAACATCTTCATTCTGATAAATCCAAGAATCTCTTTTCCCTACTGGCAGCTACATGTTTGTAGCATATAATCATCTTACAACTGACTAAAGTTCTGAGGTCTTTTTCCTTATTTCCAGCTGATGATTCCCAAGTGTATCACAGAAGTGCCTGTTACTCATAACTCAGAACATGACCTTGTACTTTGTATGCTTAAATTTCAACCCTTTTTTTAACCTAAGTCTTCAAAGATATCCTATTCTTTCTGCGCTACATTCTAACCCTCACCCCAATTGACAAAGCATATTTCATTGTCATACGCCTATTTTTCCTCCCAAGGTTATCACTGAAAACTCTAAATAAAATAGCATTGTGGGACCGATCCTAAAGAAACCTCAGTAACTCCCAGGCCCACAGTTTCTCTCTTAATAACTCGGCTGTTGTCTTCTTGTTACCAAGTTTTTGACTACCAGGCAGCTTTTCACTTCTCTAATTTAACTAACAGTTTTCCTCATATTCTCTAGCTACTCTGTAAGAGCAATTCCCAGGGTAACTGTGTCGCTGATTCAAGCAGAGGCCACCTGGCATAAAGAATGAACCTCATCTTCTATAAATATCCCCCTGTGGTGGAACATCCCCAGAACATCTTCTTCATAGCACAGAACTATGTTTACTGAAGATCAAAAGCCAGATGTTGATTTTCATTATCTTGTCATTCCTTCATCCTCTTTCTCTGGGGATCAAGAGAATTACAGTGAAGCTGATCCAGATTCCCCCATCTTTGTGCATATAGTCCACCTCTTGGCAGACTTGCCCTGACCTGCTCCAGCCAAAACTGGAGGTGTTATTTTTCCCAAAAGGTCTAACTCTCTTTTACCTCCAGGAATTTTTATTTTCTGGAAATGCTCTGATGCTAAGGACTCCAAATTACACAGACCTGTTGGTTACTAGCACAGGTGTATGTCATAAGCCTCCTCCTCAACCCCGAATGTTTTACCAAAATCAAAATCCAGGTACTTTCTGCCACCTCATGGAGAGGGGAGGAAGTGGGGCAGCTGAACAGCTTGGCCTCCTTCTGCTTCTTAACGATCCAGGGCTGATTCTTAGATCAGAGAATTCATGATAATAATAATACTGTCAGACTGAAGAAAAATAAAAAGAAAAAGAAAAAGCAAGAAAAGTTCTACAAAATGATACTTTTATCTGCATACCCTACTGCCTGCGTAGCTAAGGTTAATTTACTAAGCTGCAACAGTACTAATGCTACTATATCAGATGGCAGTTTGAATAATACACAAGTAAAGTTAAGGTTAACTTAACTTAACTCCAGGATCTGAGCATCCCGACAGCCAGGAAATCTAGGAAGGGAGCCAGGAGACCTGTGTGGCTAAACAAAGAACTGCTGGGCAGACTCAGGTGGAAGAAT